>JASANB010002187.1:0-95938 GCA_030248155.1 Sabatieria punctata
TACAGCTACATACCAAACTGCATTATGATCCGAAAAATTCCTGAGGGGGGTAGCTGCCGGCTGAGAGGGGAAGGTCAGAGCCTGAGGGGGGGGGGCAACCCCCCTCAGCCCCCTTTGCCCATGTCTGGTTACATGTATGTTGGTTCATCTCTGTTATCCAATTTTCTTTCAGTTGCCGCTATTCCTGCATATTTTGAGAAATGACCTCAAAAGAAAGCCCAAAGCATTCTGATAACGGATTAATCTAACCTATCTGAGTTTGACTAAAACTATTATTACTACCATAATTATTATCAGACTTTTTAGAAAATGTATTACGCTAGTTTGATTAAGACTAGAAATATAGTCTGATTAAAACCATTGACCCACCTGTCTGTTGAATAGGAAGATGAGCATGCAGAGAGAGACTACTAGCAGAAGACATCTTTGGCAATTTCTCGGAAGCAGCGAATATGCAGTAATGGTCCTTCCCATTGCATAGTTTGCCGGTTCAGCCGCTTTTTCTCCAGTCGGTCTGTTCCGGCAGTTTAACTGGCAGAATTTGAGATGCCGGCGCCGCTGCAGGAAACATATCGGAGACTGGCGCAACGGTATGCTATCATGAGAGCACTGAAACCGAGTGAACGGCAGATGGGCACCGTTGGCAGGAGCATTACTAATTCATGTTTTTTGCGGGCTCATCCCGGTCGATGAGGCACAAAACCGAAGCTAATGTATTCAGAGTCACCCGCTGAGTGCAATGCAAGCGACGCAGCTGTTCCGATCGATGCGAGCTAGCCGGCGGGCTGGCCGCAAAGATTGCCGCTCTGGCTAGCTCTGCTGCACTCAATCTGAAATGGTTTCTGTTTTTGGAGGCTAGTAGACTAGTCATAATTTGGTTTGATAGGTTGCGCAACACGACATGCGTTTTCGTAAACTTTTTTGTCCCAGCACTGATAGTGTGCGTGCCGGCCCGAGGCCTCCGCTCCGAGTGCTACCTGTTCTGTTTTATAACTGATGTGATAGCCCATTTTTAAGACAACAGTTGCGCGTGATCGTTCTCAGGTACGCCGATGCGTAGAATATATTGCTGCCGCCTGGGTCGTGTTTATCGGCTTGCTGAAATGGGCACTTTTTAGTGCTTAGATCACATTTCTAGATTACATAGGTGTTGCTGCTTTTCAGCCCGGTCAAGTTTTATCGTAGCCTTTCCGCCAGTCATCTAGTCATTTGGGGCCATGACCAACCGGGCTGGGGCTTATGCGTTCCCGGTGGAAAACGGGGACAACCAGTTAACACAGCGCAATGACCCTAGCAGACGGTCCGACCGACAACAACTGCTCAATGGTGCCACCAATACGCCTCTTCAATTAATTGACGATAACAGAAGCCCTACCACCCCCGCCGCCGATCTCTTCAGTGAGTGCTTACGTTTTTTTGTGACCCGGAACTATGCGTAGGATGTGTGCCAGCTGTGTATGAAATGCGGACGCTGTTTATCATAGTGGCCGCTCCTCTCTGTTCTGGCGCCAAAAGGCTCGGCGGCTCTTTCTCGGTATCCGAATTCGAATTTTGACGGCCGAATTTTTTGTTTGTGTGCTGACGCCGTCTTGGTGCGGTATAATCTGTGCTTGTTCTTGCTTAGCGAGCACTGGGTGTGTGTGGGTGGCTAGTGTAATCACGTAATCAAGTTTCCCGTTGCTCTTTTCTGGCTTGCCTCGATCACTCTTAGCTTTCACCACAACATGCAGAACTCGCGTAAGCTTAGTTTTTGTGCCTTTGGCGCGCATTTTTGAGATGCTGGGGCAGTTGCTTATTAGCGGTGTTGGTAGTTAAATAGGCGCAGTAGGTTGACCTTGCGATATGAAAGACAAAAAGCTTGTTTATTTTTAAACTACCGGATAAGAAACGGAGAGCAGTGAAAGTGATCTTGTCGTGCGTAAATGTACGCAGCCAATGCAATGACACTTGCTTACCGTTTCAGTGTAAGTAAACTTTATTTGCAGACGAAGAAGTAGAAGGTCGTGCCTTGATCGATGGCAAGTCTCCTGAGAAACAAGAATTCGGATTCCATGACCCGCCGCCACCGGACAGGTGAAATAACGCACTAATCTGATTTCCGTGTGAATAGCCGCAAAAAGCCTGTGTTCCAAATGCAGCTGCCATGCATGAGTTTGGTAAAGTGGTACCAATTTTTTTAGCTGCAGTCTACTCTCATGGGCTCTCTCTTCTAAGTATTCATTTTAGATAAGTACAGTTTGTACTATTTAAGTTGTTGGAGCTTTTGAGTGTTAGTACTGATTGATAGTTATAGAAAATTTGGTTATTATTTAGGGTGACGTACCGTAGTAGTATGTGGGTCCTAGTCAAGGTTCTAGAGTTGATCTCTGATCGGGTTGCAATATTGAAAGAGCAAGTCAGCTTTTAGTTAATCTCTTGTCATGCAAAGTAATAGAATTAAACGCATCTGCGAATAGATTTTGTTTATTTTGAGTGGTGCCCATGCGTGCGATACATTACTGTAAGTGCGTATGCGTGGCTGCGCTTTGACACTATTCATTTGGCCTTCAGTGCGTTCGTCGTACGCATTGTGTACTGACACTGTATATGCATTAACCGCAGAAACAAACTGCTACATTGCAATGTAAGTGAATGCAGTACTAAGGATCACACAATAATTTTATTCGAGACATTCTAAGAGCTGGAGATTGATGAGTTTGCAGTTGTTAGCCCAAGTTGCAAAATTTGCGAGAGAAATACAAGCTGTGGCCTGAAATTTGAATTTTGTGACGCGAATTTTTTAAGTCGTTTTTTATACATGTACATACTAGGGGGGTTTGGGGGGTTACCCCCCTGCTGGAAAGGCCAAACCCCCCCTCACCCCCCCGAGACAGGTTAAGGGACCCCTCCCCCCGACCAAAAAATACAAGTGGTGGTAGTGGCTCCAGTATTAACAAACTGGGTCAGAAATCACTAATTTTAAGCCTAAAATTCACTAAAAAAGCCTTTGGAAACCGAATTTGGCGTTTCCACTGCTGATATTTAAGAAAAATCGGTGTTTTTGGAAGCTCTTTTTGTCATTTTTTGCTTGTTTTTAGCTTTAAAACGCTATTTGGCAGCTTAAAATAGCGATTTTTAGCGTCCTTGCTGAAAAAAACGTGCTAAAAACGCATTTCTAGGCGTTTTGGAGCTTTTTGAAATTTGGGACCCCCCACCTGGGCGAAGCCCCCCCCTCGACCCCCCACCTGAGGAAAAAACCCCCCCTCCCCCCAGGTCGGCCCGGAGCTGTTACATGTATGTCGTTTTTAATGTAATATTTTGTATACATGTACTGTATGTATTACCGTACCGTACTGTACGTACGTATATTTTTAGGTTCAGCCTGGTATATCTGATCTTTGTCATACATGGAGTAGGCGTACTGCTGCCTTGGAATGCATTCATTACTGCCGAAAACGTATGTAAATCGCAGTGACGTCGCTTACCTTTTACTGCATGCTTTTAGTATTTCGTCAACTACAAACTTGGCGGCAGTACGACAGAGTATGCCAAAAACTTCCTCAGCTATCTGGGCATTTGCTCGCAGCTGCCGAATCTCTTGCTGAATACGGTGAATCTTTTCGTGCAAGTTAAGTAAGTTGCCACTAGCTGTGTGTGCCAATCTACCAGAGGTCTGTTTGCAGAGGCAGTTTGGCCAAGCGAATAATTGTGTGTCTGATCATCAATTGTGTCATGTTGGTTGTCACAATAGTTTTGGCCATCATCAACTCTGAACAATGTACGTCTTCTTTTCTTTATTCAAGGTGGTTTTATACAGAGAACCGTTCCTGATGAAAAAAAGCGTGTAAGTAATGAATAGAGAGAGAGCGCTTATTTTACACGCACCATAATAATACAATGACAATAAGAATGCGGAACTGTCAATATTATCTATCTTTCATTAACCACTCCAATTTGCGCTTTCAAACCGTTTTGTTTTCTCACGCTTAACTGCCAGTACACCTAAGAAATGTAAAATCATGTAAAGTAGCTATGTCAGAGATTTAGACCAAGTGGTGTTTTTTGTTTAGTATGACAGTTGAAATGGCCAGGCCACATGCGAGACGGTTTTTGCATATTTCCTGATATGGCAGAATTATGGCATTTTTTATCAGTTTCACCCCAAAAATCATTTTTTGATCATAACTCCAGTGGCCGAAATTTAACAGTGAATGCATGAAAAGATGCGGCTGTCTTCAGAGAATATGTTCTGAAATTACAGCTGTATTGGTCTCACAGTTCATATATTATTCACAAAAAACTGATCCAAAACATCCCTCAAGTCGCCACTGATGACCTATTATGAGAGCCTATAAAACAGACTCGATGTTAGCTCGAACGCCAATGGCCAATGCCGAAAGTATGTCCGGGATCCCTGTCTTTTAAAATGTTGGAGAGCTATTAACAAATCTACTTTTCGTCATTTTTGAAATTCGATTTTTTGAAAAAAAAGTAGGGTTGAGGAAATCGCGAATTGCGCTCTTTCCAGTGGTCGGAGCGACCTGCTAATCATACATGTAAACAGGTCATCCGCCGATGGGGGAGGGGGGGTTGGGGGGGGGCTGGCGCCAGCCGGGGGGATCTGAGCCAAATTTTTGGGGTGGGGTGGGCACTAAAAAACGTTAAAAAATCGAAAAAATCGCAATTTTTTGGCTAAAAATTGCCAAAAATCGCTAATTTGGGCTGAAATACAGCTAAAAAGTGCTGTTTTGCAGGCGATTTTGGCAATTTTTGTGTGTGAAATTGTAAAAAATTGCAAAAATTTGTTTCAAAATTTACTTGCCAGAAAAATCGGAGGGGGGGTCGGTGAAATCGTCTCGGGGGGGGGGGGGGGCCCTACCTGGGCGGTCTGGCCTAAGTCGGGTGGGGGGCAGACCCCCCAGACCCCCCTGTTACATGTATGCTGCTAATTAGGGTTCCGACGATATATCGATATCGATATCGAAAAGTCGATATATCGACCCTTTTTCCAATATCGATATCGATATCGATATCGCGATATTTTGCATCGATATTTTCGATATTTTTTGTCCTGAAAGTAGGAAAAAACAGAACTGACACCAAGTTTATTTCCCTGGAATAGTGTCAAAACCTAACAGTGGCATGATAGCTCTCTGAAACGTCAATTTCTTGGCATTCTCAGCTTTCAGACAGCAACAGTTAGGTTCTTAAATGTCTTCAGCAACACTGAAGAGCTGCTCTCTCTACTGTACAGACTTGAAGCAGGAGGGCAGAGGCAGACATGGGCTAGCATTTCGGCTGAGGGGTGGTAAATTTTTAAATCCTGGGGAGGTAACGCCGGCTGATGGGTGGTTGAAAGGATGGCAAAACGTCCGATTTTCTACTAAAATCAAGGATTGTATCCTATTTGTGATTAAAATAAAATAAAATACAGCTATTCTGTCTGAGCTCATTTATGCCTAATGAGGGTGGGGCATCGGCCTGAGGGGTCAACCTTTTCATTGAAGGGCTTCAGAAGGGCAACTACCTTTCTTAGATTCTCTACTTAATTTATATCAGACCGCTATAATTGCATCAGTGCTTGACTGTTAACCAGTGAGAGCAGTTTGTTCTTTCATATCTTCATAATCTTGAGATTTTCTTGCATAACTATAAATATCGATATCGATATCGATATCGATCGATATTGAGTTGAAAATATCGATATCGATATCGATATCGAATATCGACGAATTTTGATATCGTCGGAACACTACTGCTAATAGCACCATTCAATTCCATACAACGTTTCCCATTAAAGAAGTGGTTTCTATCAAATTTAAAATTTTGTCTGTCCATTGTTATAACGCTTCTGCAGACAACGACAATGAAAATAAAGTAAGTGCGGATTCCAAAACTGCGTGTTAAAAATGTTTCTTGACTGATTTTCGAATGAGACGACGGTGCTAAAGTATTTCAGGGCCAGGCACGTTTTTTCTGGTGACCATGGTGACGGTAGTGCTGTTGAACGCCTCGAACGGAATGTATCAGAACAGCGTCTACGGTTTAGCCGCAGACTTTCCGCTCAACTACAGTAACGCTGTTGTTTTCGGCAACAACATTTGCGGCACCTTTGTTGCCCTCATCAACATACTAACCAAGGCTGGTACGTTCTGCTCTTCACTTAATTAATTCCACTCCATCCAAGTTGCCAAGGTCCTTTTGGGAAAAACAACTGACAAGTAGGGAACGACCGGAATTCCGATTCCGATTCCGATCGGAACTGGCAGTTCCGATTCCGAACTCAGAGGTCTCGGAATTTTTCGGAACTTTTGCTAAATTTTTAGGAAATCAAACACCATTTATTGCGTACTATTGCGTGTCTTCTTTGCTGTGCAAGCGACAATCTGCGTGGTTTAGTAATCCATAACCTGCTGTAAGAGCCAAAAATTGCATTTCAGTGAAAGGGTACATTCCAGTGGTGTACACAGGATTTCTTTCACAGGAATTAAAATTTCGAAGAGGCTTGGTTGGGCCATTGTCCAACTAGAGCGAGATATTTTGAAAAATTAGCCTTTAAGAAAGCATTTAGAAGCCGTTCTGGTGGGTAAAATAAGCAGAAATTAACAGTTTTAGTCCGTACATGAGCTACTGTATTGCAGTGTTTCTTATTTTCGGCGGATTTTTTCATCTTACTCCACCGGAAAGGGGTGTACCAGACCAGCACCCCTGGGTACTGTACTAATACATTCTGTATCACTTAAATGACAAATTTCAATTGAATCGCAAACGTTTATCTTAGATAAGAACAGAGAAATTGCACTAATTACTGCGGTGCGGTGTACTAGAAAAGCGGACAGTATAAGACATTCTTAACCTTTAGTTTATTAAAGCAAAAACGGATTTCTATACCTACTGTAATTATCGGTCAATCTTTTCGATTTTTTCACGTCAGCTTTTCAGTTCAACAGGGATTTTAATAGGTCCTAGGTTGTATTGGGTATTGGGGCATAAAAACCCAATACCCAATACCAATACCTGGAAAACACCACAATACACTCAATACCCAATACCAGTTCGCACTCTACTGAAAACGTTGAAAAATTGTTGTTTTTAAAGCATAATTTACACGCTTTGAATTTTACCTATTGATGGTTGGCGATTTTAATGCATTGCTATCGTTTGACATGGTGATTTGTACCGCATGTTTGCATGGAATTGTAAAGGATGGTTGCGTAAACACTGTTTCTTTGCCAAAAACAGGTTATTCCAAAATTTTAAGCCGATTTTCAAAAAAGTTCCGATTCCGATTCCGATCGGACCCAAAAATCCGGTTCCGGTCGTTCCCTACTGACAAGCACAAAGTACTCAGTTTAACTACAAAGCATTGTTTTTGCCATATACAGAAAAATCGTACTTTAGCTTTAAAAATTCCTTTTGCTAATGGAATTTAGCGTTTCCGGTGCTGATATATGTACATGTACGTATTCGTTTTTTAAACCTTTGTCGTTTGATGCTTGTTTTTAGTTCTTAAAGGCACTTTACCCTCATTATTACATTCGTTCTCTAACTACAGAATTTAATAAGTAAAAAAGCCTAAAATAATAGGTTTTACTTAATCTGAATTATGTTTCGCCCCCCAAAAGTGAGCTAAGTCAGTGCTTTATCAGTTGGGCCGTATCAGAACGTTCTGACAGAGTTATTAAAAAAAAGCTACTAGGCATTTCCAATCGTTTTGAAGATTTTTTAACTTTTGGACCACACATTTGGAAACCACCCTGGACCCCTCACCGGGCAGGCAAACCCCTCTCCCCTCTCCCCTGTCCGGAGCTTTTAGTTATATCAAGAATGTATAACACCAAGAATGTTCCACTCGGCGGCTCAGCCGTAGTCAGCTGAGCGACCATGCGCTGCAACATAATTGCGCCTACGTAGGCGCGATCGCGACCACCTAGGCGCGATCGCGCCCACGTAGGCGCGATGCGACCACGTAGGCGCGAAATCTATGCTGCTTACCCCTGCAGAAAATAATTTCAGGCATTCGGACTCGGAGACGGAGGGAGGCAAATAGTATCCAGTATTATTTGGTATTATTTCGTATTTTCTAGGTATTTGGTATTATTTCGTATTTGGTATTTTTCATACCAAATAATACCAAATAGTTTAAATAACTAAACAATTAGCTTTTAAGCGATAAATTCTGCATATTTTGCGACTGTATACCATGTCAGAGCTCTTCTGTTGAGAGTTTTTTCGTTATTTCTAATTTACTAAAAGTTTAACAATGCAGATACGCAGAACAAGACGTCTCTTTACCGTTTCGGTCGGCCACCTGACTTTTCCAGCTTGAAGAAGTGGCCGTCTATTGTTCCCGGCAACAACAGCAACAGACCGAGCCTAGACCGCAAACTCACAACGTGCTTGCCCGTTTCCCGAGTCAGTGAAAAACCACCAAATTCTGCTCGTTTTCTTTCTCGGCATGACTAGATTTCTTTTAGATGCAACAAAAACTCTTCCACTGAGGCAAAACTTATATATTTTTGCTGGAAAAACAAAAAGTATGACTTTGCGCTCATTCCAAACAGCTAGCGACCCGTTTATTTATTTGGAATTATTTGGTGTAGGAATCTGGTGTTTGGTATTTTTTATACCATTTGCATCCCTAGATGAGACGAGTTTGGCTAAAGGCCTGAAATCATGTTCTGCAGGGGTAAGCAGCATAGATTTCGCGCCTACGTGGTCGCGTCGCGCCTACGTGGGCGCGATCGCGCCTAGGTGGTCGCGATCGCGCCTACGTAGGCGCAATTATGTTGCAGCGCATGGTCGCTCAGCTGACTACGGCCGAGCCGCCGAGTGGAACATTCTTGGTGTTATACATTCTTGGTTATATGTATGTATGTTCGCCTAAACAGATCTGACCTTGAAATGACACAGTACTATGAATTTAGCCGTGGACTTCGTGTTTTGTTTTAGTGTCGCCAGGAGCCAAAATGGCAGCTGTTTACTATTTCATCGTTTCCTTATTCGTTCTTTTGCTGTGCTTGGACAGCTACTTTATGTTGCCTTACTGTGTAAGTGGAGGCCGTCTTTGGTCAATCAAATGTATGCGACGGAGTTGTTTCAGCGTTTCTTTCGGTACTTCCATGAGGCAGGGCAGAGACAGCGAGACCTCGAAGAGAAACGCCTACAGGGTACTACTGAGAAGGCTTTACACCGAGCCAGTTGCTGTGGTCGGTTCAGAAATGCGCTCAAGCCCTATTTCACTGTGTTCAGGAAGGTGCCTAACTAACAGATAGACTGGCACGGTTTTCATGTGCAGATGCAGTTTAGGCATGGATTCAAATGTGGAACGTCTTTTTCATCTTCTTTGTCACGTTGACCATTTTCCCAGCTATGCAGGCTGGTACTGAGCTGCTACGTGCTGACAGTTTTCCTTTGCCAGGTTAGGTCTTTCAAAGTCTACGTACATACTTGCATGTACTTGGCATTTGAATGTAAAATATGCTGTTTCAGTGGACTACTTCACGGCAGTAACCACCTTTCTGCTCTTCAACTCTATGGCCATGTTGGGCAATTTTATTGCTAACTTCATTCAGATTGTAAGTGCGCCACCATTTTCTTTGGCAGCACGGCGATATCTGGTACCGTTGTCGACATACATGTAACAGGTCATCCGCCGAAGGGGAGGGGGGTCTGGCGCCGGCCGGGGGTAGTCTGAGCCAAAATTTTGGGAGGGGGGTTGGGCACTAAAAACGCTCAAAAATCGAAAAAATCGCTAACTTGGGCTGAAATACAGTTAAAAAGTGCTGTTTTGTAGGCGATTTTGGCAATTTTTGTGTCTGAAATTGTAATCGGAGGGGGGTCGGCGAAATCGTCTCGGGGGGGGCAGACCCCCGGACCCCCTGTTACATGTATGGTTGTCGATACAATACTATGTTTGACCTTTTGGTTGGTGTTGGATATGGTATTTAGGTGGTGTGGTGGTACCCATACATCATACATGAGTCAGGTTTTACCGCTGCCCCTTGGTCGGCTAGGTCCCCGTTCCCGGAGGGAGAATTTTTTGCTTTTTAAGACAAAATAAGCGTTTTGGGACCCCCTCCTGATTTTTGCGGCCCACGTATGCCATACACGACTTAGCCACTCTACAAGTGGCTGGCTGTAGATCTGTTCTGAAGGTATGTGAGTTTAGCCGGGTCCGCGACTGCTGTGGCTGCCGGTGCTGCTGCGCGGCCTGATGATTCCGTACTTTATGCTCTGCAACTACCGACCTGCACTGCGGACGTTTCCCGTTTATTTCAATGACTGGTCCTACGTCGGAATGGCCACGCTCATGGGACTGACCAGTGGCTACTTTAGCAGTCTGGCTATGATGTATACGCCCAGGTAGGTAGCTCTGCGCTCTTTGGCTTCGAGAAGATTGACTGTGACGTGACTTTCTAAACTTGCAGAGTTGTGGATCCGGACAAAGCTCGAATCGCTGGAATGATGGCCGCGCTGTTCTTGATCCTCGGTACGAAACCAGACCGATTGCTTTAGCTGGTGGGTATTAACCGAGTAGCTTTTAGGAATATTCAGTGGTGTGTATTTCACCTTGTTCGTGGCATATGTTAATGAAAGTTTGGGTCCTCTGGCACCTCTAAATGGAACAGTTTTTCCTGCCAACGCCACCTCTCTACTGTTATAAAGAATTTGCTCAACGTAGTCAAGGAGTACGTATTAGCTGAGTTGGTCACAAAAGAAAGTAGTAGAATGGAATATAGCCAGTTTATCTGAGGGTTTATTATGTCTAAGACTCGGTTCGGTAGTCGTTTCGTTGCCGGTGGTGCATTTAGAAAGTTTTCGCCACATTCGTAGCTCGGTTTTCTTTTCTTCCGGTCAATGACAGAGAGTGCATAATAGTAGTGCTAGTCAGTCAGTCATGTTGTTGTTGTTGTTGCTGTTGTTCCTTTTGTGTAAACCTCGGTGAGAAGTTGGTCGTACGTTTTTGTCGTTAAGTTTACCGGTTGATTCTGTCGTTGATTTGTGCCGTGGCAGTATTATTCGAAGAGTACATGTGGTCTATTAGATGCTCCGGAGTTGGCATTTTATCTGATTTAAAACATACAGTACAATGTCCAATTGACGACCATTTCACGTTCCAGAGATAAGAATAAATATTTGATTCCAGCGCTTTGTTTTGAGATCATGTCGTCAGTCTTTATTTCATACTTCGCTGTTTTATTCCGTTAGAAGCTTACTGGTGTTGTGTTAGATTTTCAATGACAATAACCCAAGTTCCAATTGTTATCGACTGGCGAGGGTTCCTGCTGAATTCGAGTACGTACGGCTGGCAGTTTACAAAATTTCGTAATACAGGTGTACGTGTTGCAGGTTCAGGCCTTGAATTTGTTGATTACGCCAGCTTGAAAAAGCACTCGCTTGTTCTGCCCTCTCAAATTTCGGTCCGTTGCGCCTGCATTTGTGGAAATTGTGTGTACTGTCTCACTTCAAACAACCGCTTATATCGATGGAATGTTGATGACCGTAGCTGTCACTCTCTGTCATTTGAAGACTGTGATATGCACTGGGAGCCCTGCATCGACGTCAGAGCTGCGTCCACTGATACACCCAGTAGCGAACGATTTTCTCACCACGGTCTTCATCAAGTCGGATCCGCTTCGGAATCTGAACCCTCTGAAGCTGGTGAATTTCTTCTAAACGCTACTGACTCTGCGGTTTATCTACTACGCAACCGAGACAACAGTCCTTCGTTGTATTGCATTGACAAAGACGTCGAGTGCAACTTTCAGCCAATCATCATTCAACTTCCTGTTGATGGTAAGTGAACAATATTCTCGTACATACTGTACGAGCCTACGTGCAATAGATACTGTACGTACATGAACTTATTACTTACTACTCAGACATCTATCAAAGTTGCCGTTGGCTTTATATTTGTGTAGAATTTTGTTTAATTCCGTATTTGCACAGTCACGAGTCGCTAACGATCAAATGTGAGACACCCTGTACTACTGTAGATTGCCTCGATCCGATCCGATCTGGCGGGGGGGGGCCGTACGATGTACAGCCCTACGATCAGACCTGCACGGTCCATTTCGTTACCCCTGATATCGTCATCTCGGACGTTTGCCCTTCTTTCACTGCCAAGCCAGTCAAGCCATGCTGTTGGGCGCCAGGTACTAAGAGAGTGCCTGGCGTGGTGACGTCATGGTGCTGACAGCTCCCAACGGCCGCCCGGCCAGAGCGCTAAACCGGTATCAGCCTTATTGCTGGTCTCTCAGACAGCTCCTGACGTCGTTGATCTTCCCTCTAACGCGGCATGCTTTTTGGAGCGGCTTTCGGTGCAACGGCAGATCCAGTTGGTTCCCATTTTTACCTACTCACTGTAACCAGTTTTCGGTAGCCTGGGTGGAGCGTTGTGCCGACCACCAACTCTTTGCAGCAAGAAACTTGCCGCGCCGAGAGGATGAACCACTACAACCGCTAGGGATGCAGAGGCCGCCGTGACTCAGAGGCAGCGAGCTACCCACTGAGCCAACGACGCGGCTGTAGATTGCCTCTTTTTTAACAAACAGCTACAAGTCAACTTTGAATTGTGCTGTAGTATACGTTAATCATTTAAATGTCACCTTAGCAGAATTCTCGGAATAAGTACCATGTGTCTAGAGATTACCCATCCATCACCCGACTTGAACTCAATCCACCCCAGATACAGTACTTGGTTTGCACACTGTTATAGGACCCTCCCCGTCCCGTAAAATCCGTATGCATAGAGTACATGTGCAGTACAGTAGGTCGTACGGCTATCCAGACGTTTTCCGCTAGAATTATTGCCACTCACCAGTGCATATTCAAGCTTGACCAACAGCTGTTTGTGTGAGTTCTTTTTAAATTCTTCTCTAAGCACACCATATTCCAAAGATACTATTGGTTAAGTACGCAGACACTTCTTCCGTCGTTAATTTTATTGAGTAAAAAGCTTGCTACGATAACAGACAAGTAATCAAGACACAGAGACAGAAGCTAGGGTTGTACTCGATGGGCACGTTCTTGCGGCGCACCATGCCGTCGGCCTGGAACCACTCTCGCACGAACTGCTTGGCGGCGTCTATACAAGAACAGCTAGAGTCAGAATTTTTGCACCAAACTTGTACAATAGGTAGCCAGCTGTCTTGTTAATTTTTGCTGAAAATTGAGCTAAATAGATGAAGAACTGACCTAGAACGAAACGCTTGAGTGAACCCGAAAGAGTGGAGAGGACTGTGCACTAACGCTACTGCATACTGTGATACCAATACAATAACCCAAATTTCAACATTTACTCGACAGATTTATTACAGATATTTGTATGCAACAACTGTTGCTACTATATAAACGAGTGGTTCGCAAGGGCAACCATTGTATGATTGTTGTGTTGCTGTGTTGTTGAGAGGTCAGAGACAGAATGGCTGGGGCTCCAGGAGACATCATAACGCAGCCGGACAAGAAGCTGGTGTACAACGCGCCGTTCAGTGAGAAGAACGTCTACAACCTGAGACTGGTGAACAACGGTGCGCATCGGATCGGCTGGGCCATCAAGACCACCAACATGAAACGCCTTCAAGTGGACCCGCCCTGTGGTGTGCTCGACTCGAAGGAGAACCAGATGCTGCACGTTTCCTGCGAACCGTTCGACTTTGCCTCCGAGGACACCAACAACGACCGCATCAGTTTCGAGTGGACCAACACCCCCGAGGGCGCCGCCAAGCAGTTCCGGCGGGAGTGGTTCCAGGGCGACGGCATGGTGCGCCGCAAGAACGTGCCCATCGAGTACAACCCCTAGTACCATTCTGTATCTGATTACAGTTTACTTGTACGTATTATCACCGTGTTTCGAATGCATAAAAGCTTCACTGGATTGTTGTTTTACTCCCGCGTATTGTCCTCCCATGCAACCGGTGCCGCCAGCTCCAGACGCCCCTCCTCCAATCCGACCCGCGTTTACGCAGATGAAATTGTGAGGCCAACCAAGGCTACCCTTACCTGCTCCAAACAAACAACCAGCTAAAGGCTCCAAGCGATTCTTCTTTCTTTTCTCTCATTACTTGTTCTGGTCTACCGATCCCAATAAATTCTAATCTTCCTACAGTCTTGCTGGCAATCGATGCGCTAAGCGCTAAAACAACACAAGGCATGCAAAGTGGAATATACAGAAAAAAGACATTACACTACACTATTCGTTGAAAATTGATTAAGTTTGGCAAAAAAGAGTAAAAAACGAATACAAAGTCCGCTCTGCGAAAATCTAAACCTGTAAAACACGTAAAACACTCTAATGCGACATTAACAAAAATGCACTATTCCTTACGTTTCAAACCACAGAGGCATGGATTTCCTTTACTCTGGTTTCACACTGTTCACCAGTCCGGAACAAACTGCCGGCTTTATAATGAGGACTTCTTGTGATCAGCTCAGATAGGCGTAAGGTCAGGTTAAACTTATAGGGTCAAGCTTACACTTATATTAGTTAAATATATTTGTAGTAGGTCTTCTGCGACTGGAGGTAGTGTTCTCTAAAATCCTCTGCAAATCGCAGGTGGGCTTGTTGTTTGGAGGCTTATTTTCGAGAAAACCCGGCACAATTTTGGTGTTGAAAAGCCTTTGGACTTCGTACGACAGGCTGATTATTTGACCCGAACGGATCTTTAAAGACGATCGTGAATTTTTGCAGGAACGCAACACCCAAGTTGATTGAAAATAGAGCTTTACTTCCTGTTTCTGTAACCTACGTAAGCATTTTTAAGGTTGTTCTATCACCCAATTATCATGTGGGAAAGCCCATGTTGTACTGTTGGATTCGGAGGGAAACGTCTACAGTTTCGGTCAGGGAAGGTACATTTGACACCTACTGTACGTATGACGTGCAGTTAATTTTCAGTAGAGGCGAACTGGGTCATGGAATTCTTGACTCGGAGTCGCAGCCAAAACAACTGGAAGCTTTTGAATGTGTCAAAGTGAAACAAATTTGCGCCGGCGGTTGGCATACCACTGCTGTTACAAGTACATACGCACGTAGAAAGTAGCTTGTAGCTACGTATGCTGTGTCTTAATTAGCTGACGGTGACCTGTATGCTTGGGGCTGGAACGAATCTGGTCAGTTGGGTTGCTCAAAAGACGAGGTACTATAATAGCGTATAGAGCGTCCTAAAAATGCCGCTAAAAGTGCATTTATGCAGATACCAACTAGCACCCTCCCGCAGCCGCTGGAGTTGGGCGAGGATCTGAATGTAGTGGAGGCCAGTTGTGGGAGTCGACACTCTCTTTTTCTCGCAGGTCTTATTAAGTAGGACAGTTGTTCTCGGCGACTAGCAGAACTGTTCAGACGATGGAGGTGTGTACGGCTTCGGTTCAAACGCCCGTCATCAATTAGGACCGACAGTGGATGGCTGTTGCGATAGACCGACAAGCATCTGCAACCGCGCAGTTGCTCTGATGGCCGGTGGATGGTCGAGCGTTGTGAAGGTGTGATCGATAGTGTTCCCTGCCGTAGGCAATGTTTAAGCAAGTGTGTGCAATAAAGCATCGCCCGCGGCCGTGCCTTCACTCTGCCAGAGCTGCGAACGACCAGACGCTAGTTGCTTAGTTTCTTGCCTCAGCTTGCCATGGCTGGTGTGATCATAATCAAAGTTGGTAGGAACCGAAGCTCCTACTGTAGTTGATTCGGCCTCTCTCAACTGCTTTCAGACAAAAACGAATTTAATTCCGAAGATGAACCTCTGGAGGCGGGGACGATCGGAGCTGTTTACAAGAGAGGCAGAGGCATTCAGTTGGCTCGAGCGGTTGGTTGACGCTTTTTCGTCAGCTGCTTGTAATAGAGAGTTTCTTCAGAGTCATGTGAGACCATCGAATTTACACTACGTCACGTCGGAACGAGGAGTAGGACCTGTTTATCGCGTTACTAGGATTGACAATATGAATGACGTCGAATTCAGTGGTCGGAATAGTGTTGATGGACTCATAATAAGCTATGACAAGACATACATCTTGTAGAGAAGGTCAGGTGCCCGCCGAGAGTGTTCGTGCGTCTCGGCGACCAATGGATTTTCTCCGGCGAAAACGTCAATCTTCGCTGCGAGGTCAGAGGAAATCCAGAACCCACTGTCAAGTGGTGCGTTTGCCGTTGAAACTTTACTACTCGACCAGACTTTTAAAGCAAATGCGTTTTGGGGCACTTAGAGCATATCTTGTGGACGATCGAAAAATCGTGAACTGATTTTTAGTGACCGTCTGAAAAGAAGCAGGCACAGTTTTTACTTGTTATTGCGCTGTCTAACAGCTGAACGGCTGTGCATAACATAAAATACGTACAGGGAGCCTCAAAAGTATGCTCACTAGAATTGCTCTTGAACGGATTCTAAGATTTAGTGTTCATCCGGGATCCGGCCTCATTTTTCTAGCTCAATCGATTAGAGATTGCGAACTGAACGTAAAAAGTCAGATTTACTCCGTGTTTACTGTGAATGGGACGAAAATCATAACTTCATTTATAACTTCGATAATTGCTCTCCGATTGATCTGAAACGCTCAGCATAACTTGAAACATTTGTTTTTAATGTCTTTAATGTTTTCTATTTATATTTGTTTAATTTAATTTAATAATCTTTAATTTTAATGAAGTTTTTAATGCCGCTACACATTGGCTGCACATTTGTAATACAAAAAAATCGGTCTGAACCGTCAACTTGTCACACACACACGTATCGGTAAATTTTTTGTGTTTTTTTACTTTGTTTTCTATTTTAACTCTGCCAGCGTTGAGCTACGAAAATATAAATTCAGATGAACGTTTCGGAGGATAAAATAAATCATCTGAAAGTTTAAACATTTTACTGCCCAGTCTCAGCCAAGTGCAAGAGTAGCATCAATAATTCTTTTGGATAGACTGTACTTTCTATTGACCCAGTAGCGTGAATGTGGTCAAACGTGGCAGGTTCTCATTTCACAATCCAGCTGTGAACAACTTCCTTGAAGCATACCAACTGGTTGCAAGCAAAAAGACTTTGAAATCGTTTTGCTTTCAAGGAAGCGGAAACTGCTTTTTTGTTTGCGGGAAGCAGAAGATGTATCTAGAAATAGTTGACGGTTCGGATGTCGATCGGATAGCTTTTTACAGGTTGAAGAACCACAAAGCCATCCCGGTTGGCAAGAAGTACGTGACAACCTGGCATCACGGAGTGGCACAGTTGACAATTTTCGGTGCCGATCATTCGGACGCAGGTTTATATACGTGTAGAGCTGAAAATCCTTATGGAACGCGCGACAGTCACGGCTGCGTGCATGTCAGCGACGTTTATGGTCAGCGACTGACTTCGCCGGGCAAGAAGGCTGTCACCGACTCAAGGTCTGTACTATATACATAACAGGGGTCTGCTCTGGTCTGGTTCCACTCCAGTTAGGAGAAGAGCCCCCGGTCCGGTAACCCCACCGAGACGATTTTTTCTACCTCCTTCCATTATTATGACAAGTAATGTTTCAGCAAATTTTTACAATTTCTGAATATTAACCACTACGATTGCTAAAATCGCCTGTAAACCAGCACTTTTCAGCTGTATTTGAGCCCAAATTAGCGACTTCTTACGATTTTTGAGCGTTTTTAGTACCCTCCCTGAGAATTTGGGCTTGTTTGTTTGTTTAAATTTATTGTACAGAGTACAACTCGATAAGACGCATACACGAGGTACTTTTCAATGTCCTACCGCTGAAACCCCTCGGGGCTCGACCCCAACCCCCTCCCTCCCCCGTGGGTGGATGAGCTGGTACATGTATGATTGTCTGTATTCCTTACGTTCGAAATACGTTGGAATTTCAGAAGTTTTCGACTACTCTATCCTTCTATGGGAAAACTGAAAATTTGAGTCTTGGCGCTTCTGATGCAGACGTTGACGAGAGGAAGGCTTTTAGAATTTGAGAGGCCGGCTAGGCTGCATTCGAAGAAGTACACTGTACAGTATTCTTTCGGTTTTCGCTTGTATGTACATACACACAATACGTACAATAACCATTGTTTCTTCTGATCTGTTATTATGATCTGGAAAAGCTTAATTTTAAGTGAAATAGCACATATCGGAGCTTGAAGCGTGCAAACAGTAGCAACATGGCTGTGCAAGTTAGAACAAGAACAATGTATGCCTTAGTGTCTTCGCAGTTTTCTACCGCGTCTCCGAAATTTACGACGTCGTTTCTTCTGCTTCTTCATAGGAGGACAAGCGTTCTCAGAGGCACTACTGGGATCAGGGCCAGAGGGCAGCAGCCATTCCACGTTACTCAGTGCCACAGCGCCTTGGTTTTGACCGGTGTTGGTGGCCACAAACACTATCTGCAATCAGACGCTCATTATCATAATAACGTAATGCTATTTGTCTGCAATTTCATCATCTGTAAGCTCATTTTAATAACGAAAAATCCTTTCAGAATAGCAGGTTTCTAAACAAAATCTTCGAAAAATAAAAATCGTGAAAACCAAATTTTGGGTGTTGGCTTTTTATCCCCAATGCTCAATATCGGAAAATACCCCTACAAGCCTAATAGTTCAATAATATTGTCTCGAACGTTTTCTTCGTTCTTTCTTTGTCTTTTTTTGTTCTGTCATTAGGAGTCAATCTTTTCCTCCTGTGGGCGCTTTTTCGGAAAGATATTCAACTGTATATTGTAGCTTTAAATTAAGGTTGCATGTTTACGTTTTGTTTTACCGCGCAACGCAAATCTTCGCTGTATCAATAGCTGTAGGCATACTGTAGACGAGTTCCGGCGGAAGTTTGTTAGGTAACCAATCAGGATCGACTCGACTGAACGGATGACCAATCAATGAGCGCCAAGTGGAAGGAAGTATTTGAGGGCCAGTCAACAAAGATACACCAACAGTGTTAGTTTTGCATAGTTGCCGGTTGGCTTTTTGTAAAGTTAGTTGCAATGGGCACTCAACTAGAAGACGGTTGGGATTACTGGGCACGTATCTACTCCGATTCAGCTCTCAGAAACGAAGTCAACGCCCTAACCCAGGAGGAACCTTACTTGTCAGAGTGAGTTTGTCTTCTCTGCTTCCTTCTACTCTAACTGCTCTTCTTTCAGGATTTTATCGGATGAGAAGTTGAGGAAAACAAAAGTGATCGTCGAGAATTTGCCCAGAGGGTGTCGTAGTCAAGAACTGAAGAATCTGCTTGAGTCTGAGCTGGGCTTAGCAAAGGTTATCAACGTCTCAGTCAAAGGATACAAAGGGTTTGTTGTGTTGTGTGTGGTGCCGGAGCTTTACCTGTGTCTTTAGCTTCGTCACCTTTTATACGGCGGCCGACGCTCTCTCCACTATGCAACAGTTCAACGGCAGACCGTTTCGCGGGCGTTTACTGAAGGTGCAGCCGGACCTGCAGGCCGAGCGGCGCTTTGACAGCGACTGCAAGAAGACGTGCGACACTCTCGACTCCTCTCTCTACTCAGCCAAGTCGGTCGACACCGAACAGCAACCGTCTCCGCCCGAACAAAGCGCCCCGATCAGCAAGAGTGAATCGACGCTGAGTCTGAACGAGCCGCTGACCTACTCTCACCAAGACTTAGTGCAGTGAGTTGAGCAGCTCTGCTGTCTGTGTGCAGTGTTGGTTGCAGGGAGTTGGTGCAGTTGTTGGAGCAGTGTGGGCCTTTGCTCTACACCGACCAGCGCATCACCGATCTGCTGCTCCAGAAGCCGCCGCACATTCAGCTCAGCTACTTCTGCTGGCCGCTGGGCGCCTTCAGAACCAGAACTCAACTCAAACTCGTAGGCGGCTATTTGTGCCAGAGCAAGGTATCTCTCTGTCTTTCTGACTGCACTCCTACACATCTGTTTAGGACGAAATCGTGGCCATCGACAAAAGTTGCAGTCAGCGACATCAGTACGTCTGCCGAGACACCTGGGAGCCCCTGGCACCCTCTCAGATCTGGAACAACTCTGACTTGGCCAAGTGAGTGTGGTGAGTGTAGTGTACAGTATGTACAATGTAGGTGTGGTTCAGGTACGCGCTGGCCTTTCTGAAGCACTTCGGGCCCAGTTGGGTGTGGGACCTGCCGTTCAGTTACTTTGTGCGTTCGCTGCCCAGCTCTTGGCGTCGCCACCCGGTGCAACTGGCCAGCACGATCGAGAAACAAGTGCCCTTTGTTATGTGCTTGTACGACACGCTTTACCTCACCTCCATACCACAAGTAACTCTATCTACCTATGTATGCAGCCACTCTTTCTCTCCGCTTCAGCACCGCCACGCAGCCGCTCGAGCGATGGGCCGAGGGCCGAGCTGAAGATTTTTACCGTCAAGTGATAAGGCTACTGCTTCTGTTGTTATCATAAATACTCATCGGTAGCCCACTGATTCTCTATGTAACTTGCTCTCTTCCCATTAACTCTTGTCGGTGTCAACACAAACTCAGTAAAGTTCGCATTTCTGCTTTGAACGTCTAATTAAGCGACCGTATGTTTGTTTACGTGCCTGCCATTTATTTTGTGCTAAGAGTAGTACAGTCTGTCTCTGATTCCTGTCTATGAGCTGACGGTACGCAGATGTGTCTCTATTTAGCGGCAACCTTCGCCTGGACCAACTTAGCTTAAATACGATAAGTTAAGCAGCATTTGTACGGCACTTATACAATCTTCTGTAATACGCATGTACAGATGAGTAGCCACGGCAGAATTGAAGTACGTAATAGTTTGGTTCGATTCCACTCGACATGTTTCTCTGAATAAAGTAAAAGACCCAAAAAACAGGGTTACTCAGCTTTGAATGGAAAATAAAAGACCCAAGGAAACAGAGTTACTCAGATTTGAGGGGATGGAGTACAGGCAGGTATTTTTAAAACACTCGAATATCGCGCATTCAGTTGGTATTTTTTGGAATTCTAAAAACCACAAAATAACAGCTTTCTCTATGTTTATTTTAGAAAAAACCTATAGCTATGCTACGAATTACAGCCGGGCTGTGCTGCATACAGTACAGATGTCGCCGTGTCTCATTTGACTGAGGGGTGAGATTTTGTTGAAATTCACCACAGGTTTTACAGACCAATTTTTCTGGAAAAGTAGCAGCCGGATTTCGCTCTGTAAGCCACAATTAAATAAAATTCACTATTTTGTACAAAAAAAGACTTCAACATATATAGGCTAAACGCCGCAGGACAACATTACTGCCTGCCTAGCTTTTCGTTTACGTTCTGTATGTCTGTCTTTCTCTACGTACGTCTTAGTCTGAGTATTAGTATTGGCACGTGTAATGTACGTATGTTTCGCTTCAGCACGTACCCCAATACAAACAGCAATGGACTTCCAACCCTGAAGAAAGCGAACTCCTGTTTTCGCTGAACGCGAGCGTTTTCATGTCTTGCAGAAATGTGGTGCGATAAGATGCAGACATGGAGTGAGTGATGGCAAGAACGAAACAAGTGGCACCTTCTCAGTGTTGGCTGGTATGACCATGCTTTCCTTAATCCATTGCAAATCGTCAGTAGTGACGAGTTCGTCTGTTTCGGCGGGACAGACGTCGATGCTGTCAATGCAGACACGCAGAGCCAAGTCAAATGTGCTCTCCCATCTGTCAAACCGCAATATCCTTTCCTCCTTCATTACCAAAGGCCCGCTCTCCAAAGAGGCTGACTCTCCAGGCATCAAATATGTGGCTGCATAGTGACTGTCGGCTCCATTCGCTGAAACCTTTTCTATCTCTGCACGGCTGAGAGAGAGAGAGAGAGAGAGAGAAATCAACTGACGTCCATGCGGGACTCCAGTAACGCGGTTTCTGTATCTTCCCTTGACCACCTCAAATTCGTTGGTGGCTCCGGTGTTTTCTGTTCCTTTTCCAATAACTCCATCCTCATAAAAGCAGAGATCCTCTGAAAACAATCGACTCAACTTTTCTTCTCTTTGTCGCACAGCTCACGTCCCGAGAAGTCGCAGAGCACCGACGGGCAGCTGAGGTCTTCGGTGGCGCACGGCTCGTACTCCACCTGGATGTCGTCGACGATTGCTACATCGGCCACCGGACTTACGAAGTTGCTGGCCACAATCACCACCTGAAAGTCAGTCAGCATTCCATCTGCACGGACAGTCAGAAACGATACATCGAAGTTCTCGCCAGGCGGCAATTCGACAGTGCTCTCTCCAGGACTCTCGTCTCTAGGCACCTCAACACAATTGAGCAAAGGTCGTTGGTCACCTTCTTCTTGTGATTGTTGAGAACAGACTTGCAGCAAGACATTCTCGGTTTGCCAGTGTCTGATGTAATTTCAGCTGAGTAATAATGCAGACACGCACTAGTCATGTCATGGTACATACCTTAGTGTCACTTTTACAGTATCGTCTGCACAGGCGATACTACAAGAAATAAACCTGGCCTCTACGAGAGGCTGCTCGCCCTTTGTAACGGCCACCAAATAATTTCCCTCTAAAATTAGCAGTGTGGTGTGGTGGGGTATGCAGTATGTACGTACTTGGAGTGTCGTCAACTCCCAAGTAGGTTTTCATGAGTTCTTTGCTGGGCTCCTTTTTGAACACCAGCCAGTCGAGTCCATCCTCCGGTTCCGCGGCGTTGGTCCAGCAGCACTGACCCTCGAAATCGCAAGCCAACTCTTCGCCCGATTCCACTGGAGTTTGACCGTTGTTTACGTAACCTTTGTCGTCGTAATCGTCCGCGCTATCAATTAAGTCTACAAATGCAAAATTGTAGGAAATGTCCGTAAATTCGAACTGTCATACCTTGAAAAGGGTTTTTCACTTCAGGCGGCTTGTTGTTATTGTTATTATTATTATTGTTGTTGTTGTTATTGTTATTATTATTATTATTGTTGTTGTTATTCGAGCCACTCTTTTTGGTTCCGCTACCGCCTCCACTCATGCAAGATGATGCTGAAATTTTGAAACTGACTTGTGGCTGCTACTAATGCCACCGTACAGCAACGGTCTCTAGGCACCTGATTATGCTACACATCAATCGTAAGGCGACATTTTTAGCGACCGTGACTGTCCGATTTCTAAAGATGGAATAATATTACTTACCACAGTGAAACGATAAAATGAAAATTAGCACAATCTCTTTCATTACACTCCTGGTTTTCTCAATCTGAAATGGTTAGACAACGCTACGTACGTATTAGTGCTACGTCCGGTGAGAAACGTTTTAACAAACAAAACAAAGCCAAGTCTGTACAACTTTAACCCTATAAGCAAAGGTTTAGTTGATGATGACAACCTCTGCACGTACTACGTATATTGGCGCACCTAACACTCTAACAAAAGTTCCGCAATGAAAAACCGCGCCGCCAACAACAAGAAATTTGGCACAAATGAACGCTTTCTTTAGAAGCACTGACGTTTCTATTCACTGCTAATTTCTCGAGAACCGGCCCCATTTTCTCTCTAATTCGCAAAGTCCGGCTGACTAATGTGTACAAACCAGTCGTCACTCTTAATCCTCGTTAGATTCGTACAGTACGAAGAGACGGCGTTTATTGCGTTCAAACCGAATCCAGTAATCTATACAAATAAAAATGTACTCGGCGCAACCTCAATAGTCTTCGGGATACTCTTCTTCGCCCTCATCGTATCCGCTCAAACCCTCACAAACTCTCGGTAAATCATTGGTTGGGTCGTTGACGTCGTATATTGACTCGTCGTACACGTGCAACGTCACATGATCAACGCCGCACGCCCCCTGATGCTTGCTTTTAACTGCCGAACACATGAACACTATCTGAAAACATGTGTTCAGAAGGCTTAGGCTATTTCCCCGCTCACGGTTTCAAGCTTGTGCCCAGAATCTTTCGCAAAGCAGGAAAAGAAGTTCAATAAATCAAATACAGGGTCCGTAAAAAACAACCCCTCAGATTTTTTTACTGTAGCGGCCGCACATCTCAACCGAGTTGAATGAATAGTTTTTTAAATAAAAGATAAATAAATTCTTAAAAGACTGTTGAAATTGTTATTAATGTACTCTGCTTAGTTCCCGAGATATTCGCTCTCAAAATCAAAACGGTGATTTTGGCAATGAACAAGAAGGATTTTTATTATTCCGTTGCACTTTATAATAAACGCATACTACTACTGCTGAGGGCTATTGAAGGCTTTACCGGCGACACACACGTTCGGTTTAATTCACCAGTACGTATAAATAGGGAACGACCGAAACCGGATTTTTGGGTCCGATCGGAATCGGAATCGGAATCGGAACTCAAGTACAGTTCCGAATCGGAATTTTTCGGAATCGGAACTTTTTTGAAAATCGGCTTAAAATTTTGGAATAACCTGTTTTTGGCAACGAAACAGTGTTTACGCAACCATCCTTTACAATTCCATGCAAACATCCAGTACAAATCACCATGTCAAACGATAACAATGCATTAAAATCGTCAACCATCAATAGGTAAAATTAAAAGCGCGTAAATTGTACTTTAAAAACAACAATTTTTCTACCTTTTCAGTAGAGTGCGAACTGGTATTGGGTAGTGGGTGCATTGGGGGCGTTTTCCAGGTTTGGTATTGGGTTTTTTATGCCCCAATGCCCAATACTAATTAGGACCTACTAAAATCGCTGTTGAACTGAAAAACTGACCTGAAAAAAATGGAAAAGATTGACCGATGATTACAGTAGGTATAGAAAGCCGTTTTTGCGTTAATAAACTAAAGGTTAAGAATGTCTTATACTGTCCGCTTTTCTAATTAGTACACCAGTAATTAGCGCAATTTCTCTGTTCTTATCTAAGATAAACGTTTCTAATTCAATTGAAATTTGTCATTTTAGTGATACAGAATGTATTAGTACTGTACCCAGGGATGCGGTCTGCTACACCCCTTTCCGGTGGAGTAAGAAAAAATCTGCCGAAAATAAGAAACACTGTAATACAGTAGATCATGTACGGACTAAAACTGTTAATTTTTGCTTATTTTACCCTCCAGAAGACTCCAAAATCTTTCTTAAAGGCTAATTTTTCAAAATATCTCACCCTAAATGGACAATGGCCCAACCAAGCCTCTTCAAAATTTTAATCCCTGTAAAAGAAATTCTGTGTACACCACTGGAATGTACCTTTTCACTGAAATGCAATTTTTGGCTCAGTTACGCAAGTATTTGGTATTGGGGTCTCAGGTATTGGGTATTGGGTCTTTCAGGTATTGTTCGCACTCTATTTTTCAGGCTTCAAGTGACTTCTATCGCCTTCCAAAATGTGTTTTGCCACTTTAAACGTCCGTTCACTGGCTTTGATCAAAATCTTTGAGGCGTTTGAAGGCTGCCGAGTTCTTCAGACTCAGGTGCTTCCACAACGGAGTAGTGCTAACTTTTATTTTTTACTTAGTGGGATTACAGTAGGTTATGGATTACTGAACTATGCAGATTGTCGATTGCACAGCAAAGAAGACACGCAATAGTACGCATAGAATTGGTGTTTCATTTCCTAAAAATTTAGCCAAAGTTCCGAAAAATTCCGAGACCTCTGAGTTCGGAATCGGAATCGGAACTGCCGGTTCCGATCGGAATCGGAATCGGAATCGGAATTCCGGTCGTTCCCTACGTATAAAGCCTCATTTAGCTCACAGCAGTAGGAACCTGTTTTATTGTGAAGTATAACGGAATCGCCCTTGTTCTTTCCCAAAATCTGTTTCGACTTTGAGGGCAAATAGCTCAAGAACTAAGCAAAGTATCTTAACAAAATTACCAATCTTTCAAAAATTTATCAATCTTTCATTCAAAAAAGGATTCATTCAAATCAGTTGAGATTCATGGCTGCAAAATCTGCTGGGTTGTTTTGAATCACTCTTGTGATTTGCCAAAATCACTGTTTTGACTTATAGAGCGAATATCTAGGACCTAAGCAGAGTACATTAATAAAAATTTCAGCAATCTTTTAACAATTTATTTACCTCTCCTTTAAAAAGGAATTCATTCAAATCGGTTGAGATTTGTGGCTGCTAAGCATAACCTGTCAAAAATAAGAAACGAACCAATTATAATACTAGTACGTAAATTGAATGAAAGGTGAAAAAGTAAAACTGTCTATTCCATGCTCAGAACGCCTTTTTTAAAAATGCGTTTTTAAAGGCTCGTGTTTCAAAATGTTCTCATTCGGTTGGCTTACAAATCCTAAATAGGGTTTTTAGGCTGCTTAGAAACCCCGATTAGGGGTTTAGGTTACTTTGAAACCCAAAACAAGCTTTTTACATATGTAGGTTACTTTGAAATCATAATTAGGGTTTTCAGCCTACTTTGAACGCTTGATTAGGGTTTTCAGATTACTTTTAAACCCGAATTAGGTTTTTCAGGTTACTTTGAAACCCTGATTAGGGTTTTTAGGTTACTTTTAAACCCCAAAACAGGGTTTCAGCACTGGTTAGAAAGCCCAGAGACGGTTTTTGGGTTGATTAGAAAGCCTAAACAAGGCTTATGAACTGCATTAAAATCGCTAAGTTCGATTTGCCACTAATATTATAACTCAAAACAGGGTTTTGCGGCTACTTTAGAATCAAAAGTAGGGTTTTCTGGACTATTTTTGGTTCCAAAACGCATTTCAAACTGAATTTTATCGCTGAAACTCATATACAATATGTAGTTTGAGTGCAAAACAGGTTTTTTTGTAGCATTTGTTGCTTCAATATTGGGTTTTTAAGGCATTTTCTTCGATCAGAACAGGGTTTTAAGGCATTATTATTATGCAAAAACAGTGTTTTAAACGCTTTTTCGGTGCAAATAGGGTTTTAAAGCCATTTCCCCCAGAATCCCAAAAAAAGGTCCGCAAAACCCTCTTTTTATCCCAAAAAGGACAGCAAAACCAACATTTGGAGCCAAAAAAGGTCGCAAAACCCACTTTGAACTTGGTCCCAGCAACCCTACATACATATTTGGGATTTGACAAACCCAGCGACATGCATGATAGCGAAGGTCTGTAATGTATGCTGCACCTGCTGTGTGCCAGCGTCGCAGACAAACTGTGCCGGATGCCATTGTCTGTGCTTATGAGCGGCGTGTTCTTCTGAGATAGGCACGCACTTCGGCTCTCCGTCTTCGCCTACACAACAGCCAAACAAATTAATGCCGTGCGTTGCTTCGTAATGCTTCAGACGGATAACTCTCTTCTCGGTCAGTTCGTACGAAGTCTGCATTGCGGCGAATTGTCCCTTCTTTACGTAGACTGCAGAGTAGTGCTTCTTCTGGGCTAAAAGCGCACTGTTCAAAATCGGAAAGCTTTGCTGAAACGGAGAGTACCAGCTTTGTAAACTCCAGTAACGTAGTTCATGAACCGTCCTTTGTAAACATAAAACACGTGTACGCTTTCTCGTCTGTGGGTAGCTTCGTCCGATTTTGGTCCTTCTTCGTGCTCAGGAAGCCAGAAAAATCGTCTTTTGCCTTTACCTTCGACCGGCGTATACGAACAAAGATGCTCTGAAAATGTTCTCATCTCAGACACTGCATGATTGAAGAATAGCTTACTGTCTTCGAAGTCACATTCTATTGCTTCACATTCAGCAGGGTCAACAGCGGCCGGCGTAGTTGCTTCTGTTGTTGTTTCTTCCGGGGACTCCTCTGGTGACTCTTCAGACGGCTCTTCTGTCGTCGGCTCTGCTGTTGTCGCCTCAACTTTCTCTCCTAAAACTTACGTCCCTACCTTTGACAGTGCATTCAGTTCCGGCCACAGACCTCCGCATAAAGTATAATCCACTGCAATATTGTCTATAATGGCCACGTCACCGAGCTCGGCTGTGAAATTCTTGACCGCGATCACAACCTACAACACCTTTTAATCACTATCCAAACAATTGTGAGATGGTGGGTACGTCGAAAACTTCGCCAGGAGGCAATTCGATAGTTGCTGGACCTGGAGCTTCCGTAGCAGGAACTGGTTTACAGTTTTCTAGCTCTATCTTCGGTCCGGCAGCAAACGCGTTACGAGTACAAACCTCCAATGACACTTTGTTTGTGGCCCAGTACCTGAAACCTACGTACTACAATGTATACTGTACTTAACCGGGAATGCAACCAAATACAGCTTCCTGTCGAAAGTTCTAGCTGACAAAACATGCAAGAGTTTTTGAGATCACTAACGCTTACATAAATTCCACAATTACAGGGTCTTTGGTGCAGGGAATCGTGCAAGAAATTAGCTGTGCAGACACATCCGCTTGCTCTGGACAGGCTGATCCAACGATTATGTATTTTCCGTCTATAAATAAGACTGATATTTTGACAGACCGACATCGCAGTTAAGCATGCAAACCTGGAGGCTGTTCTGTGAAGAAATTTTTGTCCAAAAGATCAGCCGACGGTCTTCCCTCACCGTTTACAAATTCGAGTTTGTCGTTGGGAGGTGCAGCATTATTCCAGCAACATCCTTGCCCGTCAAAACTGCAATCTAACTTGCCTTCTAACGACACTGGACCGCCATTCAGATCGTTGTAGGCTAAATCCGTGAATTAAAATTGCTTTCGTACTTGGACTATGCGAGTTTACTTCTGGCGTCAAATGTTGTTGCTCTTACAGTGCGACCCAGTTTTTCTGAAAGCGAGACAGAAATAAAACGAGACTCTTTTAGAACAACCACCCTACTTCTGACAATATTTCCGCCACAGGTAGCTTTCGTTGTTGGCGCCTGAGTCGGACCTTGAGTTGGTCCCTGAGTCGTTTTCGGTTTCGCGCCCGGACCGCCTTCTTCTGGCTTTTGGATTCCGGTGGGACCTCCTTCAAGCGGTGCTTCTGCTCCTCCAGAAGAACTAGGACCTCCTTCCAACGCTTCTTCCCCACCCACTGGACCCCCTTCTCCGCGAGACAGACCCCCTGAGTCGCCGCTACCACCACTTCCAGGTTTTCCAGAACCAGGGTCGTTGGGAGAACCTTCCCCGGCCTCCGGTGCTGGTTTGGCTTCGACCGGTGCTCCTGAGCCAGGGTCTTGGCTTCCTGCCGGCGCTGACTTTGGCGCTCCGGAGCCTGGATCTTGACCTCCTCCTCCTCCACCTGCCGAGCCACCTGAACCAGAGTCTTTGGAGCCGGCCACTGCCGCACCACTGCCGGCTGTGTCGGAACGTACTGAAAGATACCTACAGTACACACGATAGTCTTACCGTAACCGCTTACCATATTGTAGCAGACAAAGAAGGGTAACAAGCAAAACGATTTTCATTGTGAGCAGAGAGAGCAGAGATTAAAATAACTGGCGGTGTGAAATGTTCTTTAATTCTCGAATTGATGATGCGTCGTGTCAAAGACGAGTTCCGTGCCGGCAACGAGACCGGTTTACGCAACCGATGCGCCTTTCCAAACTGGTTTACTCTCTTTCTGTACTGTCTGTCATCCGTCTTCGCACCCCCGGCCGTTTTGAGACGATTCAATTGTCTCTACTCCACAATTTACACGCCTGACAAAACTTCCTCGAACTATATGTACTATTTATACCTACGGTACACATACGCAACGCATCTCTCTATAATTTGTTTAGCTCGGTCGCTAGGACCTTCAATCTTTTCTTTCATACGAGCCACAGTGGATTATAATGTGCTATGCGATGAAAGATTTGTACTGTATATTACACTCACCCGTCTTATCTGTTTGTCATTGTTTGTTTGTGTAGCTACCAATAAACTCTTCATTTGGTGCCGAGACCCGGGTTTCAGAATTCTGTACGTATCTATTATTAAAACGACTTACATAAACAAGGGAGTGGTCCGGCAATGCATTACTTTACGAAACGTTCAGATGCGTGGGTTACGTTACGTCATAATTCAGCAACGTCTCTTCAGTTTACTAAAGTCTTACATTTATATTACTAAAAGAAATTAGGGTCGTTACGTGCTGTACACCCATGCATGTACTACGTGTGCAGTAGTAGTATTGCTTATACAACACGCAAAACTTTAATCAATTTATTGCGTATGTACAGTGTACTTCACGCACTGAACAAAATCGGTTCTATGTTTCAAAATAAAATTTGTTTCTTCACGCAGATGAACTAAAATAGGGATGCTACGTAACCAGCACGACGCCATCGAACTACAACGGTTTCAGGAAACGATCATTTACAGCAAAAAATCAGAATGGCTGGACACCCATTTTGGGGAAGGTCCACAAAGACCAGCACAACAAACGCACAATGGAATGTTTATCTTCCAAAAACAATTTCAAATCATTTTCACACGAAACAAAGAAAGACAAAACATTTAAGGTAAAGGTGTCGGGTGTCAGTGTCGTCTTCTGTGACGTCTTCTGAAAGCCCTCAAACGCACCCTTTTCGCCAATTTCAATCTTTGATCTTCACAAGCTGGAATAAGAGCTCTACTATCGTCCTCAGCATTTGGATCTTTTTTGAATAATTGTATGGTATCCACACCACAAGCGCCCTCATGCTTATCTGCACTTTCGCAAATGAAAATAATCTGAAACAGCAAAAGACGTTAAATAATTGCTGGAAACGGCGCATATGTATATATGTAGGAATTTGCACACAGTCAGAAAGTGCATCGGTGAATTTAAGGAGTTGATGATTTTGGGTGTGTTCAGAAGAAACTTACTCTGGTGGTTCCGGCAGGACACTTAAAGCCGGACTGTTTCCATTGTCGGTCGTCCACGTCCACGTCCGGGTCACTCACAAACGGACAGTTGGTAGCGTCGTCGCAGCAGCCTTTCATATGGATGTCCACTGCTGCCTCATAATGTCTGAAGCGAATAACTCGCTCTTCGTAAAGAGGGAACTCCAAGTCGGTCACTATGGAGGCTGTGTCTGACTTCTCCTTCATGTACACCGCAGTGTAGAACGAGCCCTGAGCTGCAAAAGAAAAATATGTACGTACAGTACGTAGCTAATTACTGAAATAATCGGAACCAGTTGCCGCTTCGCAACGTAACGCACTACATTTCGTTACGTAAGTGTGGTAAACAGTATAAACACTACTTTGCCAGTGAAAGCCAACGATAGATACGTGGATACCTGCTTTCAATATTCCCGTGACGTAGTTAGCGAAGCGACCTTTGATCACAGTAAACTTTTTGGTGATTGTTACCCTGGTGCCCTGGAATAACGCTCTTCGCTCTTCGTAAGCGTCCCGATAGTTGCACATATTGTCTGAAGACACTCCAGCTAACAGTTTCCTTCAGCTGCTCAGCTCTTACTCTTCTCAAAGTCGCAAGGGATATCCTCGCACTCGCTAGTTTCAGGCGGTTCCGTTTCGGGAGGTTCGGTCTCTTGTGGTGTCGTATCGTCGTAGAAGGGCGTAGTCTCTTCTTCTGTCGTGGTCGGTTCTGGAGTGGTGGTCGGTGGCGGCACCGTCACTGGCTCGTCTAAAAACAGACTTCTAATACGTACTGTACGCTTCCACTGTCAATTTCACTAGGCCCGCTCTTTTGTGGTGAGGAATCCAGCTGAATTCGCAAGAAGCTTTTATGTGTTAGGTAAATTCGCCCTATGATAGAAATCGCATATATTTCTTCAAAATCGTAGTTTCGCCCGGACGCACTGTTTACAGTGTCTGACCTGCGAATCCCATTTTCAAATTCTCAATTAATAAGGACAGTTAATTCGCAGAGTTTCAAAGTTGTGTCAAAATCGCAAAAGGCGATCTTTTCCCTGCTGGATTCCTAGGGCCTGCGAATTTATGGCTGAACCATCACTAGTGCGAGCAATTTCACAATCACGCAAATTCGCTAAACTAGTACTCCAATTGGAGTGTGGTCTTTTGAGTGGGGTTATACCTGGACAGAGAATATAGTCAACTCTGATGTTATCCAGCATTGTCACAGCACCGCTAGACGCAGCGAAATTCTTGGCCACAATGACCACCTGAAAAGTGAGCAAACTGTAATAGAAAGCGACCTCTTGCCCAAGCGCACATCAAACATTTCTCCCGGAGGTAGTTCTACTTTGGCAGGAGCGGCTGGGTCAAACTTGACATCTTGACAGTGGAGAAGAGGATTGGCGTCCGGCTCGCCGAAGAAACTGTCTCTGGCGCACACCTGTACCTCCACTCCCGAAGTGACCCAGTGACTGCAACAACCTATTCCAATGCGCTTCCTTGGGACAACAACACCTCACGTTAGGGAGACTGTCACGGGTTCATTGGTGCAGACAATTGTGCAAGAGATGAACTGAGCCTCGAACGTGGGGTCCTCGCCGCAAGGAGATGCAGCCACCAGAAACTTTCCGTCTGAACTGTGACAGTGAGACAGACGCAGCGATCGATCCATCTCTCACCTGGGGGCGAATCGGCGTTGAAGTTGCTCTTCAGCAGTGCGCTGTCGACTGCACCTTCGGCCACACTGAACTCCAGTTTGTCTGTGGGTGGCCCAGCATTCTTCCAGCAGCAGTTGTTGTCCACGTCGCAGTCCAAGTCACCCTCCACAACCACAGGACCGCCGTTCATGTCATTGTACTCTGAAAACCTTTCTCCAATAAAACCCTTTTAGTCTGCTGCATGGAACATTACGTGACTGATCGTAGGGAGCCAAGGTCACTCCACTTCCAAGCATTCCTAAAATGGCACAGGCTTGAGACTGACCAAGCTTTTCCGGTCAAACAAAGAAACATACGTGCAATTACGTTGCTGCAGCCAGATTCACCTTCAGTGGGCCCACCAGAATCACCATCACCATCACCATCTCCAGGCTCGCTGGGTTCACCGCCGTCTCCAGGTTCACCGTCACCGGGTTCGCTTGGTTCACCCTCATCGGGTTCACTTGGATCACCGCCATCACCATCACCCTCATCTCCTCCATACTCATCGTATCCCTCATATTGATCATCACCATCTTCAAAATCTCCAGCTCCTCTTGATGCAGCATCACCACCAGGTCCTCCTTTTCCTTGTGCAGCACTATCACCACCTTCAGGACCTCCTTCCGCAGATGCTGCATCTCCTCCTCCCTCTCCATCTCCGGGAGCGCCAGAACCTGGTTGCTGTCCCTCAGGAGCAGGGCCTCCGTCTCCTCCTCCTTCAGTTGGACTGCCTGAACCGGGTTCCTGACCACCCACCGGTGCACCCTCTTCGGGCGCCCCTGAGCCTGGGTCCTGACCTGCATCACCGCCGGCTGGGGCTGATTCGCCTGCGCCTGGCTGTTTGTCACCGGAATCAGCAGGAATACGGCCCATTCCAGGCTCTTGAGCGAATTCCTGTCTCAGTTTGTATCTGCGCGCTTCATCGGCAAACGGGTCAGAGCCGGCACTAAGCAGGCCTCCACGCAGACATGCCAAACCTACACGTACAAACTGCAGCTAAATTAAACCAACCGAGACCCTTACTTGAGTGAAACGAAATCGAGACCAAAAGCAGAGCAAGAAGAAATGGCGACTTCATGGACGCATCGAAAGGACAACTGTCAGTTGTTTTTGGGACGATAATGATAGTACGGCCGGGCAGAGTGTCGTAACGATTACAACAGTTCACTTTCGGCGCTACCAAGTTCCGGACTCGATTACAAGACCAGTCGTGGCCCGAGAGCTACGAAGGTCCCGCAGCGCAACAGTTGAGCAGCCCAGAATACGCCCGCAGTCGCGCAAAACCCGATTAACTGGCCGTCTGACGATTACGCGTCCGCGTAATACCCATCCATGTTTTTAAACGCTCCTAATTTCTCACTTAAACACTACATAACTTCCTCCTCATTCTTACTACTAAAGAACAGAACATCCAACTACGTACAGTACATACTAAACCGCACCTACACAGAAGTCAGAACAACCAGACACGTTCAAGTACATATGGGGACGTAAACGGAATAACGATTAGTTATTAAGTTTCATTTCAGCCAATTTCTCACTCACATTTACTTCTTCATCCAGCGGGTTGACTTGAAAGACCGTGCAGACGTGAGTTCCATCGTTACGAATGTCATCTGAAAGTATCTGCTTGCTACTAGTACCAGATCGGTTGAACGTCCGACACGCGCGGCAGGTGCAATTTTGAAATCGTGAGGGGTTGAGGATGGTAGCGACGGCTGATGATGGAAGTCGAGATGGCAAGCCGAAGAGTCCGATTTTTTTACTTTTTCTTCGTTAAAATAAGCTATTTTGGGCTAATTACGTCTAATTTAAGCTTCTTTGCTATAGAAAATCCTTCCGAAATTTCCGGAGAGGGGTAAGGTCGGCATGATAGGGTACGTCAGAGCCTAGCCCACTTTGCAAGTGTGTGGTGTGGCACGTACGTACCATACCGATCAGTACCAAAATATGGTACACAATCATTGATCACATGGGCCGGAAAAATCCGGAGGGGGTGTGGCCGGCCGAGGGGGGCTATGTTCCGGCGAGGGGGTTGACCAAAATTTGTTTCCCTTCCAAAAAAGGTCGACAAAATTTTCCTGGGGCCTATAGCCTTGGTCGGCGAGGGATGATTATCTAATGCATGACTGTTATTACTCTGATTGAAGAAGAGACTAACGATAAAAAATAAAGCTACCGACAAACAAAACGCAGTGTCTGCCCTCCAGTTTCTTGCAGAACACTTCGGCGTCGATCTGTTCAGCGCGACTGTCAGCGCACTCAAAAAGCAACAGCGGCATGTTTTCCGGCTCGAAGGCCTTGATCAGTTCTTTGCTCTCTGAGATTCGCACCACAGCTTCGTTTCCATAGTCAACGAACAGAACCTAAACTCTGTTAGGACGGAGAACCGACTAAAAGGCTCGTTTTTGTACTTTGATCGATCCCGGAGACTCGCGTTTCAGGTACTGGGCGCGGTACCAGCGGCCGTCTTCCTTCCAACGAGCGGCGCAGAAGCCTCCTAAACATGAAACTGCGCTGACACGGTCGTAACAAAAACAAAACTGTCTGTCAGCGCACCAACACTGGACATGAGGAAATCCGGACTGATGCGCAGCTGCTCCGGCGTGAACAAACTGTAGAAGCCATTCAGTTGCTGACTGAGTTTCTCTGCGGCCGCCTGGTACGTCAACGGCTGCATAAACCAACGACTCGCGTCTCAAACACAACGCTACGTGCAGTTTCCAAACATTTACAGAATGCAGTGCTAGCTGGGTCCGATTACCAATAGCAGTGCATGATCAATCTACATAAACATGTACGTACATGTAGTAGCGGGCTGGGGGCCGGGCAACCCTTACCAAGAGACATGTACTGTATCAGGTCATCTGCCGAAGGGAGGAGGGGGGTTGAGGGCCTGGCGCCAGCCGGGGGTCTTCGCCCAAATTCTAGGGAGGGGTTGGGCACCAAAAAACGCTCAAAAATCGCAAAAAATCTCAATTTTATCGGCTAAAAACCGTCAAAAATCGATAATTTGGACCGAAATACAGCTAAAAGGTGCTGTTTTGCGGAGTTTTTTTGGCAATTTTTTGCCTGAAATTGTAAAAAATCGCTAAAAAATCACTTGCTAGAAAAATCGGAGGTGCGGGTCGGAAAAAAACCTCTCGGGGGGGGGGCGTCTGGCCTAAGTCGACTGGGGCAGACCCCCTAGGACCCCCTTGTTACATGTATACCTAGAAAGGCAAACCTGCCTCACCTCACCCCAACCGAGACAGTTTCGGTGCATTTACAGCTCACACGAAAATGTCCGGAAACCCCCTATCATATGGATATAAAGCGTTAAATTCTCTGGGAAAATTCGAAAACAACTCAGAAATGGTACACGAATTTTCGAAACGGGCTTAACCTCTCTTTGGTGCCTTGCTGTCAATTTATATACAATGTATACAATATATTCATTCAATGCCTTAAGAGATGGTTAATTAAGTGCGGTCGCAATAGGGGAGGGATACTGTCCAGAATTTGGAAGGGTACTTTTCATAGAAAACTTTTTCTGGTAAATAATCGCGTTTAGGTAGTGAAAGATTTATACTCACACAAGCTTGACAAAAAAGCAATTAACACTGAGCTACAGTATAATTCATTCTTCTAGCACAACATTCCAATGAAAAATTTTGTGACGAGTTTTCCAGTGACGAATTACCCCGACCTACCCTAAGAGACCATACAAATTCTGAACAAATCTCATTTTTAGCAAAAATAAACGGTTTCCCGATATTTTCGATTTTCAAGTTGGATTTCCGAAATTTGCAAAAAGACATTTCGGAAATTCGAGATGCCTACACCCGATTTTTAATGGAGTTTGACTGTCGAACACAGATTTGAACAACTAACCTTTCACTTCAGTGATAATGGCATCAATGTAGGAGCCGCGTTTGTGCTCGATTTCGGGCAACCTGGGCACTCTTAGCACCACATCTTCCTCCATTTCTTCTTCTTCTGCACCGACTACCATACCACCAGGCAACGAAGACGCAGCAACCGAGCTCATCGCTACTGACACAAAGCAAACGCTGCACCTTACCTACTGAGCAATCGAGATCGGGTTAGGTGTAGCTGGGGGGAACCAGGGAAGGTCAGAAATGGACTTATATAAATATATATTAATCAATTATTAAATTCGTTATGACTATACAAATCCGGAGCGTGCCCTATACTGAAGGGTCCATACATGTACTAGGGGGGTTTAGGGGGTTACCCCCTAGCTGAAAAGGCCAACCCCCCCGAGACAGGTTAAGGGACCCCCCCCCCCGAACAAAAATACAAGTACTAGTAGTGGCTCCAGTATTAACAAACTGGGTCAGAAATCACTAATTTTTAGCTTAAAATTCACTTGGAAAGCCTTTGGAAACCGAATTTGGCGTTTCCACTGCTGATATTTAAAAAAAATCGGTGTTTTTGGAAACTCTTTGTCATTTTTTGCTTGTTTTTAGCTGTAAAACGCTAGTTGGCGGCTTAAAATAGTGATTTATAGCGTCCTTACTGAAAAAACGTGCTAAAACGCATTTCCAGGCGTTTTGGAGCTTTTTGAAATTTGGGAACCCCCTCTGGGCGAAACCCACCCTAGACCCCCTACCTGAGGAAACCCCTCTCCCTAGGGCCCGACCGGATACAAATTTCTACCGGATCCGGATCCGGATACGCCCATATCCGGCCGGATCCGGATCCGGATATGCCGGATATCATTGATCAACTTAAAAATTTTTTAGAATGCAATAAACCACATATATACATTTCTTTGTTCTATAACAGTTGATTCAAAACAACATCTAATAATTGTAGTTCAAACTATGGTTGGATAATATCGGGTTTTTGCGATGCATGTGATATTGCATATATCATATGCATGCAAAAATGAGATATGTACATATTTTTTGCATATTTATGCGTTTAGAGTCTCAACTCAAGCCATTCATCTCCATTCTGCAACTGAAAAGAGACGCTTTGATCTCTGTAAGGTACAAATTTACAGTATAAACTTGCCTCAATAATAGTTCGTTTTTTATTTTAGATTTTTTATTTTTAATTAAATGAAAAATTAGCAAAAACAAGGCACTATCCTAAACATAGAAATCCAGTCTGCTTGGCTGTTTTGTGATATTCATTGTATCACATTAGTATTATTATCTTTGTTGAGTTTGTTTTGGCCAAGTCCTAGCCTGCTCGCCTTCTGTAGCTTAGAGTTATCCCCTTCCGAAATGAACTGACCCGAATTTTCAGATGTCATTTTTTAACGTAAATATTTCAAGAACCCTTCATCGGATCTTTGCCAAATTTTGCAAGTTAACAAATCTTTATATGGACTTAAGAACCTGAAGAGCTCAGCTTTTTCACAAAACCGGTTAAAATCTGGCGGATTTTTACTTTCAGTCAAGGTGAAAAATTAGCATTGTCAAAAATGAGGGTGTTATCCTTTGCACAGAAATCAGGGTTATACGAACTACTGGGGTCATGGATTACAATCGCCTCAAGAAATTTCTAACAAGCATTCGGTCAAATGCAATATTTATGTTCAAAATACGTAAAAATCACGTTTTCTCATCTGTGACTGATATCCGGCATATCCGGCAGGTAATATCCGGATCCGGTACCGGATCCGGATATGGCCATATCCGGCCGGATCCGGATCCGGATCCGGATATCCGGTCGGGCCCTACCTCTCCCCCAGGTCGGCCCGGAGCTGTTACATGTATGGATGCGTCCCCTTGGGGCATTTTTATATTTGGAAAACAGGCACTCTTTGGACGTGCCCTATGCTGATGTAGTTAGTGATATTGGACGTGCCCTATGCTGATGTAGTTAGTGATATTAGACTCGTTAGGCCAAGCACTTTCAAATGATATAGGTACAACACGACCATATTTGGACGAATTTGGAATTTTTGCCAAAAAATTATCGATATAACTTGTTAATTTATAGTGGATTATTATCATTAAATATATGTTCTGTTTGGAATCGGGGCAAAACTGACTTTTACGGGTCCCCAACAAAAATTTCAATGTTATCTACCGTATTCAGTTGACTCCTAAGCCTAAGCAAGAAAGTGATTAATTAATAAGTGGAGGGACCCCTAAAAGTCAGTTAAGCCTGGAATCGGTTCCTGCCTGATTCCCCATGCTACACCTGACCCACTAGATCTCGCAAATGCACAACGCAAATCTCAGCACTAAACACAAAACAGTCGGACCATACGCCAACAGTATAGCTATCAGCGGCGGCGCCAATCCACACGGAGGAGAACGGCGGTCAGCGCAAATTTTTGCATACGGCGTTCACTATACTTGAACAGTAAAACGGGGGCAGAAACCCTAAATACCATGTCATAAAATCGATAAGTTTACTGCTTAGAATATGGCGCATACAGCGCTTGCAACCGAGAAACGCTCACTTTCACCTCAAGAAACACATCTGCACGACTGGTACGAAATACATCGCAAGTACGTATGTACAGCAAATATATACCAAAATAAAATCATAGAATTTTTCAACGCTTGTTCCTTTTGCTCACGTCTCAACTACTAAACACACTATCTTAATTGCTATTGATGAGCTAAAGCCAACTTGAGAATGAGTGTCTCATTTACAGAAACAAACGACAACAACAACTATAAAGAAAGCTCAAAGGCAACAAATTCCAAATGCCTTCCGGCTGATACAGAAAACAAAAACATTGCATTTCATTGCTTTCATCAGTATTACTCATAAGCTATTCTTCTACATCGAATCACACATTTCACCGATTAATTAAAGATCGTTCAAAGGGAGCACAAGAAGAGAATGAATGGCTTGGAGAAAAGTTTGCTGGTTTGCTTGAGCGATCCCCACACGAACAAAAAATCAAACAGAATGACGTAGAAAAGCACCTTGAGTGCGCGCGCGCCAAGGAGGAGGATGAGGAGCGAAGGAAGGTAATGGATCTTTGGATTTTGAGAGAGCGTTTTGGTTGCTTCCGATTTCTCAACTGGCTGGCAGGCAGGCAGGCAACAAAGAAAAAATGTAAACAAAAAACTAGATACGTAGAATACTGGTGGTGTTGGGTCAGACCAGATCACCCGATAACTGATCAACTTCCATATAGTCCAGTTTCGACTTGGCAGGAGCCGAAAAGGTACTGAGTACCGGGGAGCCGGGGGAGTGAGCACCGTTCTGTGTGTTGTTATTGGCAATGAGACCAATGTTCGAGTTCGGAGCGCTCGTCACAATCGGGCGCACCTCCGCGTACGGCGTCGAACCGGTCGTTTGCACCACAGCCGTTGGCACAGCGGTTGATGAGGGAGAGAACCTACAACCCTCCGGCTTACACTCACAACACTCGTCCCCAAACACCTTCAACAGTGACCATGCAGAATATTACTCAGCTGCTTTGGAGTGTAACGCTTTAGTAAACTTTCGGTTAACGAAATATCAGTCCAGATTTTAATCGAAAATCTCAACCACTAGTTAAAACAATGTAATGTCTTAGCCTTAAATTGCGTTCGACGTGTATGTGTGCATGCATCGGAGCAGGCATGGGCAAAGGAGGGGCTCTGAGGGGGGTTGAGGTTCTTACAACTGTTAAAATTGTTAACTTTATGGTCAGAATACCTTTTCAAATGCGTTCCTGAAGGATAAATTTTTAAAACTTTCTCGTCCTGGTCCAGGTTTCTTAAAACTGTTAAAACTCTCAGAAAACCTTTTTGCACGTGTTTTTAAGGTAAATTGTCTTGCTCTGTTTGGGCCACAGCTTAGCCAAACTTCTTCATTACTTCTAATTAGAAAATCTTGGTTTCAAAATTTGTGGGTGCACTACAACGTTACGTTTGATCTGTTGTATCCATACATGGGTCGGAAAAATGGGTTGGGGTAGTAAAAATCCGAAAATTTGGGGGTGGGCCTGCCGGTTTGGGGGGGGTCGCGGCGATTTTGGTGGGTGGAGTCAGGAACAAAAGTCGGCTTCAGGTGGGTGGGTGGGGTCGTTTAGGGGGGTCGAGCCCAAGTTGGGGGGTGGGCAAACCCCCCGGCCCATGTATGGTTGTATCTTCTTGAAAATGACTAAAATTAAATGAAAATCTTTGAGTTAATTTTTCAGTTTACCTCTGAAAAGTCAAAAAATTTTTCTATTTTGGCCAGGGAAAGTCAGGAAATTAGGAAATTCCGCCCTGACAGTATACTTCCTATTGGGGCCATCCAGCGCAACCATTGCATAGTTATTACTACGATGCACTTCTAAGATTTATCCCTCCCGAGCGTACAAGAAACAAAACGCCACCTAGCCTGAGTAGGGACTGAGCCACTACGCGTGTTGACGATCTGTGCGTAGGGGGACGCGTATTGGTCGAGTTGGTCGTTGAGCGAGCGCAAAGGACCCATGGGCGGCACCTGCTGATGGTATTGTTCGTAGTCGACCGGCGGCTCCATGGCGTAGGCTTGCGGCGGCTCCTCAAACACGTAATACTACAAAGAGCGGATAGAGACACCACCACAGCAACACTCACGGGGTAAGGCATGGGTCGGTAATTGCCGGTGGCTATGCGCTTCTGCAAACTATTGGCACGAAGAGCGTCGGCGTACAGCACCGGCGACTCGCTCAGATACTCCTGGTCCATCAGCGCCAAACTCGGCTCGTCAATCAGGTAGGTGTGATGCGTGCCGGGCGATATGCGCTCCACGTAAATCGGCTGACCGGACGGGTCCACTTCCTGCAAAGTATTACATCACTGACGCACTCAATTGCAACTGTAATGCAATCAAATCACCCATAACACACTGTAAAATTTAATCAGTAAAAACTGGTCGTTTAACCCCTTCGAATAAGACTAGTCCTTTCGGAAAAACAGACAACTTAATTGCACGTTTTTACTCGCAAAAATTTACGTTCGCCGCCTGCTTGTGCTCTTCCTGTGCACTGTGTTGTTCAGCGCCTATTTACCTCAAACCAACACAACTTTGTACAGTCAGGCACTTAACGCCGTTTATGGTACCGACACCATATAAGGTTCCGTACGTCACACCATATCAGTCTCCGAACGTGGAGGTACCATATATGGTGCCGGTACCATAAACGTCGTTAAGTGCCTGACTGTTGTAGACGATCAAAAAGTTAGTGTTCAGTCAGTTCACGTAGTAACTGGAAGGCTTCAGGACGCAACCTCACACAAAGCTCTAGTTTTTCTGTGCAAGAAGAGGAATTTAATTTTTTAAGCTTACAATTACAGTGCGGACAGATTGGTCGTCGCGCTCGCTGAGCTGAGAGTAGGGCCTCAGCTGTCCGTCGGACTCGGTGTACTGCGACTCTGGCCGTCCGTCTACCCCATACATCTGTACCGGCCGTGGGCCGTGGTCCGACAAACGTGCGCTGGCTGCTTTCTCTGAAACAAACCTCCATATTCAGACTACATTCGACCTGCTGATGGCAAAAGTCAGAAAAAGTTAAACCACACAAACAAATGATGAAAGGCGTTTGAAGAGAACAATCGATAAAGGTACTTGTTCATGTGCGTGGTGGGTCGCACAAACGGATACCCCATATTGTTTTGCTTTGCCATACAGTTACATTGATTCGGATAACACACAGTTTCCACCTAGCCAGACACGGACAAAACTGACTGACGGACTGCCGCAATTAGCTCTCAGCTACCACCACCTCTCAGCAAATCTTTTGAAGAATTTTGCATAGAAATTACGAATGCCTAGATTAGGTGTAAATGAGCTCAGATAGCATATAACTTATTTTAGTCTGTTTTAACGAAAAATATGGCTTGACCTTGAGTTTAGTAAAAATCGGAGGCTAGTTATCCCCTCAACCTCCCATCAGCCGCCTCTACCCACCCTCAGGATTGAAAATTTACCTACCACCCCCTCAGCCGAAATGCCATTGGGTAAACCGGATGTTTGTTCCAGCGCCCACAGAGCACATGCACAAGCAGGCGGAAAGAAGAAACGAGCAGTCAAACAGCACTAAACTATGAGGCCACAACACCAAAAGCTACCTGAAGCCTTGGGACTCTGTATTGTCACTTGTTTAACTGGTTTGCCGTTGGCCGTTAGTTTATGGGCAGCTGCACCAAATACACGATAAGCGTCAGTCAATCAGTCATACCAATACTGCCAAATTCTCATTTAGTACAAACGATTCGTTCCGTTTTGGGATCTTTTACAACCAAACAAGGCTCTGCGATTTCTAGTCTATAAAGAGAAAAACGCGAATACCTTCCAATTTGCGTCGTTTGTGTCTACGCACGAAGCAACAGATTAGCAGAACATTGAGCATGACCAGAACCACCAACAACAACCCGATCAAAACGAACACCATGGCAGGTAATTCTTCTTCTCTGACTGGCTCCTTCGCAACTGGACCGCTGCCGTCGCCTGCTGCAAAGGTTACTACGCTTAACCGAGCATATACACTGGTACTGGTACAAAAACTGACCGCTTGCAGTGGTGACAACGTAACGGTTAGAGTAGGCGCTGCTACCTCGGTCGTTCTCGGCTCGAACCTCGAAAGTATAAGTAGTCAATGGTCTCAGATCTTCTACTGTTGCTGTATAGACGCCGGGCTTAACAGGTGTCTCAAAGGCTCCTTTCTTTCCTGAAATAAAGTGTTTACGTAGCAATTCATCACACAATCAGAAACCACTCCAACCTTTTATGCGATATCTAATTCGAAAACTCTGCTTGCGTCCACCGTCGAACGCTGGCTTCCACATCAAAGTGACGCTAGTATCAGAGGCGTTCCATTCTCTCAAGTCGTATGGTATTTCCGGTTTTCCTAAAGAGCGTCATTTCACTACACTACTTTCACAGAAAACAAATCTGGTCGCACCAACGTGTGTTAACTGAACGAACAGTTTATCGGTGCCCAGGTCGTTTTGCGCAATACATTCGTAGTTCTTATAATCTGCTTTAGAAAGTTCAGTCAATTGCAGGGTGCTCTATAAGCGAAACAGGACTTAGTACGAACGCCGATTCAATGCCAGTACTAACCTCATAGGTAAACGCATTCAACGGTTGCTGGGAGACAATCGTCTTGGTCGAATTTCGGATAACTCTGTTTCCGAGCTTCCAGTAAAAAGAGACTTTCGGGACGCCTTTAGCTTTGCAACGCAGAACGGCAGACTTTCCTTTACTTCCAGCTGATTTCATACTGGCCTTGGAGCGATCCATGGCTGGCGGACTGGGCACTAATAATGCAGCCTTAGCACGCACCGGTCGACCAACACCGTTGAAAGCCACGCAGTCATAATAGCCCTTGGATTCCGGTTTCACTTTACGGATGCGAAGATAGGATTTGCGGTCAGAATAGGTTACGTGCTCGGTGGACACGTTTTGGCCTTCGCTGAAATTCAATCAGCCATATTTCTACCGCCACAAAATTACACTAGACACGGGAACAGAGGTTCTCATCACAGCTACTATGTACTCCCCCGGTTAGATCAGTTTTGGCAGAAATTTCTACAGGATATAAAATGTCAAATAATCCTCAATCCCAACCGCCGGCGCTACCTTATTTGTATTGAAAAGTACAAACCCCGTCCGCCAACTGTCTCAAATACAGAGAAACAATTCTTTTCAATTAGTGCGCTTATTAGGGTAGCGCAATACGCAAAAATGTAGGTAATGTAAAAGGCAGGTAGGTAGGCTAGAAAGATGGAATATCTAATTTTTGCAACCGATACATACCGTTCCCATCTGACGATATCTTTTGGTTCCGGAAATCCTTCTATCTCGCACCACAATTCGGCTGGCTGACCGACAGATGCAGAGACCGTTTCTGATACTCGCACGATTGAGGCCGAAACTAAAACACAGACCGCTGGTTCTCAGAAAACTACTAGTAAAAACCTAAAAAAGGGTTTACATTTCACTTTAACACTAAGACTCATATTAGTGGCTCCTTGAGAATTGCTGGCCTGGCACACGTACAGACCGGCGTCCCGTCTGCTTATCGAAGTGCTGTTGATGGTGGAGCCCCAGACAAACAAGCGGTCGTGGTATCCGTTGGACAGTCGTTCGCCATTTCTGGTCCACATGTAGCTTATCTGAGAGGGTTTTCCCACGGCCGAACAATCTTCGCTGAACGATTCGTTCTCCATCACTGCTACGGCGCGCGGACCGTCCAATTCAAATTTTGGAGCAACTGGAGAAAACCGACGAGAGAGTAGTAACGGAGAGAGAAGACGAACGAAAAAAGCGTACAGAGAACGTCGAGCTTAAACTGTTTCGAGATGGTCTTGCCAACTTTGGCGTTGTGCGCGTTGCAGGTATAGGTGAGTCCGTCGTGCGCTGCCGACACCAGAAAACTGACGCGGCTTTTGACTTCGTAGCCATGATGCGCACTTCTAAACAATAAAGCTTGCTCTTTGTTTGCAGAAAATTAGCAGAAGACGTACGTTTTGTTAAGCACTTGTTCTCCTCTGATATCCAGCCCATCTTTCTGCCAAGTAATAACAGGCTGCGGATTTCCGGACGCTGTGTCGCACAACAGTTGGCCTTTCTTACCGGCCACCAACTTCTTAGGTTTCGTGCGAATCTTTACGTGACGTGGGGCAACTAAATTGACTTCGTTCACAACCGTACGCGGATGCTACCCCCAATCCGACAGTACCAGTTAAACACATAGTAGGGGTTCGTCCCCGGGGATTGCCTCGCATGTGGCCCTTTATGGGTTCTTTACTGGTCTGTCCGGTGTTCATGTGTGTTGCAATAAACCTTTTTTAAAACCAGTTGTTATTCTACGCATAGGTAGGTTCAGGTTTGGGCTTAGAGAAACAAGTATGTCTTCGGCGACTGGAAGGTGTAGCGAGCGGCCCATATCCCGCATTTAAACACTTACAGTAGACCGTGAGCGTCTTATTCACTGTGAGCGGTTGGTTCAAAGCCACGCTGACGGCACGGCACTCGTATTTGGCCCGGTTGTCTGTGCGGTTGACTACAAAGGTTAATTCACTGCTGGCCGTGTTACCGCTGACTCCTTTGAGAATTCCTGTGGTGATCTGAAAATTCAAAAACTCTGTGATCGACCTCTATAGATGACGGCTTACTAACACAATTGGGACAATTACAGTGCAAGACAGGCACGAAACGGCACGGACTGAAACACCGCCAAAACACACAAAAAGCATTCCTACGTCGGGAACAATACGTCACATACAGAATGCGTTTGTTCTGTGCATTACATACCAAACATAGCTGGACAAGAAGCTGCGCCCGCTCCAACAAACGCATCCGAGACGAGAAATGTACCACTAATAAATCGCTAACAATGACAACAACAAATGCACAAGAACGGACAAGGGCACCACATGTAAAGTGAAGTTGGCAGCAGTAATGCCTTTTTTACCTTAGACCAAACCAGCTTGTGAGTTTTCTTGCGACGCTACAAATTGTACGTACGTAGTACAAACATTTCACAGGTTGTAATACAAAGTTCGTGCAGTTTACAGTAATACTGTTAGTTGCAATGCAAACAAGCAAATACAACTGTTGTCTTACGTACAAATATACAGAATAGTACATGTACGTAGCAGACATGGACAAGCATTTTGGCCGAGGGGTGGTAGAATTGTATAATCTTGAAGGGAACTGAGGTCTGAGGGGTGTAAGGGTATGGTAAGCAAAAAGTCTGTTTTTGCTTATTTTTCGTTAAAGTAGGTTAAAATACGCTATTTTACCTCATTTTCATATAATTCAAGCTTAATCGTGTCATATTTTTCTGCACAAAATTCTTCAAAAAAATTCCTAAGCGGTATAGATACGACCTGTAGGGGTAGGTCGAAATCTGAGGGGCCAACCCACTTCCGCCCCCTTTTTGCTCGAGTCTGGTACGTAGAAAATGTTAGTGACAGGAAAAGTTCCGCAGTGTGCAAACACTTCGAAACAAACTCTTCCTGTCAAAAGCTAAGAAAGGCAAAAAATTTCATATGTACCTTTTTGGTCCCTTTGTACCATTCCAACTTGGGCGCGGGATTTCCGCCACTAGCAGAACAATAGGCCACCTTCTTTTGTCCCTCTATCAAGGGTTCGCCTTCTTCCAAATTATTAATAATGGGAGCGTTTGGCGGGTCTACAACTTACTGTATTAATAAACTAAAATCTTTCGCGTGTCACTCTTATGTTGAGTTTCTTTATCACAGAGTCGATAGGAACTGTTTGCCTTGATCCCTGAGTCAGTTTTAGGTGACAGAAAGGTAGCGCTTACATTGCACTTGAAGCTTATGGGAGGCTTGATTGCGCAACGCCGCCGTGTCCCAGGCATCGTTTCGAGCTACACAACTGACCGAGATGTCACGTTTGTCTTCTTTGGGCACCGACAAGGTCAGATTGGACATTGAGACGAAGCCTCCGGAATCACCCGAACGCTGTGTCTGCTGAGTGATGAGGTGCAGTTTATCGAACGGTCGTCCATCTACGATCCACGTTAATGCCGCCGACGGAAACGATTCTTCGCTTAGACACGTTAGAGTTACTGTAGACCCCAACTTTGCAGCGTCGGCCCCCTCTATACGCACGTTAGCAGGCGGATCTACAAAGCAAAATTTGTCCAGAGAACATGTCGACATGCCACTCACAGTGGACAACCAGTGTAACAGAGCTGGACAACTCGTCAACGGCGACATTTTTGGTGACACATTTGTACTCGGCATTGTTGTCGCTGGCATCGACCGTCCATTCATAAACGTTCAGTGTTTTCTTCTGAATGAAAGCTCAATTAGAAGTTATCGTCAAACGGCACACAGGCGCACCTCATCTTTGCGTCGCTCGTACTCGGTGTCTATCAGCTTTCGGTTGTGATACCAGTTGACTGACGGCGGCGGATTGCCGTTGCGCACGTCGCATGTCAGCCTCAGCTGTTGGCCGGCCTTCAAAGTCGTCCCCTCTGTGTAGCCCAGAATGCGTGGCACTCCGGGAGCATCTAAATTGCCAGATGACCAAACACTTCTCAACTCCCACTGCTTACAAATCACTGAAAGTGTGAAGTTGGTGCGCAGCGGCGGCAACCCGGCGTCCAGTGCCTCGTGCTCGGCCTGACACGTGAAGATTGCCTGATGGTCCTCCGGGCGCGCTTTCCACGTCAGAGCCGCATGACCCGTAATTAATTTACTGTCCTTATGTCCGCTGTGACGGTGCACCACGTCCGAATCTGTAGGGTAAACCACAAACAAATGATTCAGCCCGATCGCTTTCCAATCGCTAATGCAATTACCAGCGATGATTTTGCCGTTCCTGTACCACTTGAGAGTGGGCGCCGGCCGACCGCCGTCCCCTCTGCAGCTCACTTTCACCTCTACACCCTCGCGCACCTCTATCGTTGACCCCGGCCTCGTCTGCTCCAGACTGACGTTGGTCGGAGGCACTGTAAAGTTCGTAAGTAGCCACGTTAACCCGCAATATACGCCACACAACTCTAGCTAACTAGCCTCCACACGCGCAGAAAATGCTGCTGGTACCTTACACATGGAAACGCTAGCAAGTGGCCAAGCTAGACACAAAATTTGTGTTGCTTCTGGTGTTTGTGTTCGTCAGGTTCCGAGATGTACACAAATTCGTTTATGGTGCAGGCGAACAAAAACAGAATAGTCCGTTCACCGAAACAGGTGATTGCGAAAGATTAAATGCATTTCAGTGATAAACTAATGAAAATTCACTGTGAGTACATTAAAAGCAGATAGATAGAGAGATCTCAATCAGGCGGCTGGTGCAACGTGTGTGGTTTGGTAAATGATAGGTCGTCACGTGTTAACAACTGTCCCAGGAGAGGGAGGTGATGATCTGGGGCGGGTCACTTTTACGACTGCGCAGGTCAGTCGAGCTATCAGAGACTAGCAGTTGGTCGGACTTGTCATCAAAAACGACTGGGTGCAGCCGTAATTTATGGCTAAAGGCAACAGCTGCGTCTCCCTCCCCAGACGAGCATCGTTAGCGAGTGTGTTGGCGCGTTAAAAAGCGCGCAAAAAGCGCTATCCACGGTCGCTCCATAGCAGACGACGCGTGCTGCAGCTGTTGACTCAACGATTGCGTAAAAGAACCCCTAAACGCTTGTAATCGCTTTGTCTAACAGGCCGTATACGATTTCCTAAACTAACACCGCATTGGCCGAAATCCGAGCCGTCTCTGGCGAGCGCGCGTTGGTGTGAGAAAGCCGATTTTGAAGCAAAAATGGGTCGACCCCACCCCTACCGAGCACAGTGACGACGGCAGACTCTCTCAATCCATGGTCTTGACCGGGCACTGGGGACACTTGACACTCAAATTTAGCGTCGTCGTCCAATGTGACCTGAAAAAGATAAAGCCGATTTTAGGCCCGAACAGAGCGATTAGAGATAAAATGAAACGGCGACACCCCGCCGACTCAAAAAAGCGATCAATTTTTCGCAATCCTCTTAGGTGCAGATAAATTACCGAAACGGAAAGGATTATGGAGCAAAATGCATTTTTGGACAGACCGAAATTGACCAAACCAACCAGCCGTCGTACATTGCGAATCTCCAGATCAAACTCGCCGTTGGCCTGACTGCCGACCATGCGATAGCGCGAAAACGCACGAATATTCCGGTCGTAACCAGTAAAAGCCCGTTGACCTCGATCGTCGCGCAACCACTGAACTTGCAAAGGAGTTGCGCTCTGGTGTCCATCCACAGCGCAAGGAAGGACCACTCTATCGCCCTGCCGCACGGTTACATTTTGTGGTTTTTTGCGCAAGGTGCGGAATGCCATTGAAAGACCTGCAACATTTGCACTATGTTTTTGCTTTGGTTTCAAAACAGATCATCGTCAAATGAGGAGGGGCTAGAAAAAAGTGTCTATGCTCGGCACAAACGTCCCCTACTGTCATTTGCAGCCGGAACGCCAGCCGCTGGTTACAAAGCAACCAATCAAAACAAAACGCACGAGATGACAATCACACGACGCGCTAAATAATTCATCAGCCAGTGACAACAAAGAAGCACTTTTTTCTTACCAAAAAAGAGCAGAACCAGTAGCAGTAGATTGAGTGCGTTCATCTTGAAAGATTTAGCTGGTTAGACACGTCAACATGGTGCACTTCTGAGCAAAAGGATATCTAGAACACACACAGACACGTGACATTAGAGCAACAGATGTGGCTAATAATTCAAGTTGGTGTCACAGCGGTTTCGGCCAGTGGCCGGTCAGTTAATCAAAGAACCGCGGTCAACAATATGTTGCCCTGCTATTTTTTAGCCCTATTGCTACCGGTGCACCAAACAAACAGCTGCACCCATAGGTGGGATTAGCCACGGATTTAGTAGGGGTTTATAGGCCAGGAAGTGGGGCACGTTAACAAATCTGGGCATGTCATACATATGAAACCCATTTTCCGGCTTGCCAACCAGCGGCGCGGCAAAACGGCCAAACGACGGATCTTTTTGTAACCGCGAGAAGCAACTGTTTTTCTAAAGACTCAATACATCATCAGCTAGCAAAGCGTCCACCGTTGATAGGTGAAACAGAACCGAACGCACACGCACAAACACATTGCAAGGGAGAAATCAAAACAGAGCCGGCCTAAAGCGTTTGGACAGGGCAGTTTTGGATGACAGGAGCCGCCTAATAATGATCAGACAACGGGCCCATAATTGGCATCAGATCAATGGCGATGCGAAACTGCCATCGGAAAGGTTAGATCAGAGAGCTCCAATAAGAAACCGATCGGGCGAGCGTCAAAGATAGCGCAAAATAGTTGGCTGACTGGGCTATTATCGCCGCGAGCACGCCTTCTTTCAAACGCCACCAAAATAACTGACACGCAAGATGGATGGCTTCAAAAAGCCGCAACAAATCTTTCAATCTACAGACCGGCCGACCGGCTCAAAAACGATAAGCTGAGGCGCGAAAAAATTACTACCAACAACAAACAACAGAAGCCAAGGGCATTTCGGACGAATCAACGAACCAGCAAGGGAGGAGGAGAGGTTGAACATTTTCGTGGAAATCCAGCTTACCAAATCAATTTCTCGCTGTGTGACCAGTTGCTATCAATTGTCTCCTTTCTTTGTGACTCGACACAGCTACACACATACATATGCATTTTTCATTAGGGTTCGATTACCAAACGCGTCAATCTTTGGTCGCTTTTAGCATCAAACAACACTAACAATCAACAGCGGCCGCGGAACGACTACTAGACTGAAGATTAAGACCAAATAAGAAAAAGGTAAGTTACCTATTGCACCAACCAAAAGAAAAGGCGCCTGGCCTGGGCGCGAAATTTGAACTGATTAAAATAATTTGGGCGCCGTTGGAGCAACGCGAGTCAGATCAGCCAATAACTTAGTTGGCTATTTAGTCTATTGATCAAAAAAGGCAACTAAGCAGGGAGAGACGGCTAGTCTAGACAGCGGGCCAAGTGCAACGTCGTTTATTTGAACGGGAATTAGTTATGGCTTAATGATCGGTAATTCAATTGGGATGAGAACAAAACCGGGGGTGCTAAGTGCCGGCAGGGCCAGATGCACGAGCCACTCGACAAGCCTTGTCTTAGCTCATTAGCAGACCGCCCGGTAGCGGCGCACCAGCGGTCAAGGACGGCCGTTCTCCGCAGGGCACCGAAAATATGAAATGAAATAAAGGCGAGAAGCCCGTGTAATTGTGCGCAACGACGAGCCAGAGGGCAGCACTTGAACATAATCTCCAAGGCGAGAGAGCAGAGCCGTCCAGGCGACGCTTTATTAGTTGGGCGAGTGAATCTGCAAAATTTAGCGCACTTTCGGAACAATCGGCTTTGATTAGATTTGGGAGTCCTAAATCAAATCTTTTTACGCATCACTTGCCACTCTCTGAGCTGGTCTGCCCGAGCAAACGAGAGAGCCGCAACAAATTTTATGGCCCGGGCCGCACTCTCGGTCACACCATCGACGTGCGATCGTAATTTGGAGTGCGCGAGTGAGCGAGCAAAGAAGAAGAAGGTAGCCGGTTCAATGAATCGGATATGAAAGGAAAAAGTTGTGCGCCGGAGCCACATGCATATCGGCAGCTAATCATAAACACGCCCAATAAGAGCATTTCCATAATGGAATTTGCGCACCGGCCAATCGAGCGAATAACGACTTTACGCCGGACAGCCATCGAGTCTGCTAATCAGACTGGCGCCAAATTCGTCTGACCACTGTCCGGCAGTGTCCGGGGAACGGCCGATGACATAATATTTGCCGAACGGATTATCAGACATATTGGTTCGATCAGCCGTTTGGGCAATTAGCCGGAAATGATCCGGCAGGCCCTCACAACCGTTCGCTTCCATTTTCTGGCCGAATTAGCCGCCTTCCAGCTATGTTTGACAAGACGGAGCTATTTGCCAGCCGGCTTAGGGAGCACGACCTTTCTGTAATCGGTATAGAGCCGCTCCTGTGCCAGATATGAAGGCCACCACGATCTCAGCGGCTTTTTGCAGTGTTCCGCACAATTTGATGCGACGTAGCGGATCAAAAAATTGACCGCACCCTACACTTAGATCGATCAGGGCTCTATAATCCTTGTGAAATTTTAATGACACTTGGCCCTCGAAGGACCAAAAGGCAACACGATTTAAAGCGACCGCTATTACTCCCAGCCGGACTAGCCTCAGAACCAACAACTCACTCCGACGTAGTGGTCAGCGATAATGGATGGCTCTCTGAAGAGCGAGAACAAAACCTCAGATTGTCCAGTCAGACAACAACTGCGCAACAATGTTTTCACAACAGAGTTACGTTGCTGCAATGACGACAAGCCGGAGATGTGCCTGGAATTTATTTAACCAATGACTAAGGCGCTTGGGGGAGGGTCGCAAATTGGACACTCGTGACAGCCCGAGCGACACCCTCAAGAAAAAGTTCCAAGCCAAAATAAGACACCAGTGAGTCATTGCAAGTTTATTTAGCGGCCGGGCTGAAGAGAATTTCAACTACTACGCAATCGTGTAAATTCAATTATAGCACGACTGATTGAATTCCAGCTAAAACAGCAGTTAAGCGAGCGTCGGCCAATTTACGGCCCATTTTCGAGGCGAAATCGGCGCGCGCACTAGCCTAAGCTATCGGAACACGAGCGAGCTGGCTTTATTTACAAGGCATCGCTCGGCACCAAATTAAAGAGTCGCTTTTTGGCCCTGATACATTACCTGGCGCCGGCCGTAGTACGCGTCGAGAACAAAAACCAGCCGACACGGCAGCTTCTCTCCTTAGCAAACAACAACAAAACTGCCGGCACGCTCTCAAGGGCCTTGGGTCCGTGGCGCGGGCTACATTCTTGACGGCAACAACTGTTCGGTGGCCAGGCAAGAAGAGGTAAAGGATTGCGCTTTTCACTACAAGCAGCTATACATTATTACGAGCATATAAAATAATTAGGTGGCTAGGGCACGTCTGGGCCCATAGCTCTCTAGGCCGCCGTTAAAAACAAACGCGAACCGACACCAAAATTACTGGGCCATTAGTTTGAGGCGGCACTCCACTCAGCGCTCGGCCGTTTATTGCCAGGCGGCAGACCCCCGACCACGCAACGGTCGAGCGGCACCGAAGTTTCGGATTTCGGCTTGCGTGCGACACAGAAGACGGGTCGAGCGGAGGCACCACGGCCTATCGTCGTCTCATTGATTTCTGGCGGCGATTTCCTCCTTGCCACGAATTAACTTAGCGGTCGGCGACCGAGAACTATCAAGCGCTTGATTCGAGCTGACAATGCCAACTGGCAACTGCGAACTCTCATTTCCGAAACGTCCTTCAGACAGACCGCACAAGAACTCGCCGCTACACTGGTGCAAATGACTTGGCGCCAATCTACTGTAGCCTCATCGCTTTGTCCACTTGTGCGGTCACGGGAAGCACTCTCAGAAATTTTTACATCCCCTGACGCAAAACATTTTCTCCGCTGAAAATTGATGTCGTGAAACCAGAGGACATTTATTTACGGCACTTTTTCATAGAATATCTTCTTAATCAATTCGCCTTACCCCAAAGAGTGACACCAGTGGATCGAAATTCGTAATAACAAGCCCCTACAAGGCAACGCAAGTATCAAGAGGTTGTATGTTTGCGGTGCAGTCATTGATTGACAGCGAGCAGGTCGTGTTTCAAGCGACAAGACATGTTTGCACTTTGAGCCACCAACACAACTACACAGCTACTACATTTCCTCGGCTTCAATTACCTGCCCTTTCTCTCACCGCGCTAACTTGACCAATTAAGCGGGCGAATTTATTGCTCCAGCTACCCACCAGCAGCGTCAACGCAGACTCGATTGAAAAAAGCGTACCGGCTGCGCTCAAAAACAATCCTGAATGCATACTTTTACGCATGGCCAACAGCCAGTAGCGCCTGGCAGCACTAGCTCTAAAACCAGTGGTCATTATTTGAAACATTTCCGCACCCTCGTATCGGTCAGTGGGGAGCTGGTGACGGCGCCGTTTCTGACAGACAGGCACTTTGGGTCGCGCGGGGGAGGAAGCCATTTGTAGCAGCAGCTTATGAGCGCAAGAATGACTCCGGACAGCCGGCGCTATCCATGGCACCAGCAGATTGATGTCACTGAAACAATCTATTGACACAGAACCGGGCCGCTACCGATACGCACAGATACAGTGTACGTGCAATTGTTGAGGAGCAGTAGTACTACTAGTAGTTAGCTGAGGGAAATCTCAGTCGGTAACGATTAGGTGGGCTCAACTGGACAATAGAACCGGTGGGGGCAGCAGGTGCAAGTGGACAGCCTTTAAATTGAGCAGCGTCCGTCTAATGTGCGCGCATAAATCCCAGAAATCCGGACGGCTTTGCGCATTCCGACCAATCTGATAAACAAACCAACAACGATTGGACGGCAATCGAAATGATTTGGCAAAGGCGACAGCCAATAAACAAGCCTCAACTTGGACCGGACACTAGAGCAATAAGATCAAGCCAATCATGGCCGTATGTACGCTGTGACAGAAGACCCTCTGACAGCCTGACCGATGGATCCGGCGAGCTGTCGTCGATTAAACACTGCAGAAATTAGGCGCAAACACTGCCAATTAAAACGCAAACGGCTTCAGCGCGCCACCTCCCATAATCGACTGATTGCCAATTACTCAGGTAGCACAGACGCCCGACCTAAGCAAGGAATAAGGAATCACTTCCCTAGCCAACAACGGCCAGGTAAAGCATACGTAGCTTTCTTTGCCGGCGCACAAATTCGAAATAGACAAAACCTTAGCAAACGTGCTTTTACTGTCAGTTACACTGTAAATACATCGCAGTAAGAAAATATTACTAGTAAAGCTCGTAAAATACCTACGCAACCGAACCGAACTCGAAAGGCAAAGTCGTCAAGGCACTTACAATTAACAGCAATTCAACCGCATCGAATCTCTACTTCTATTGCACAATAAAAAGGTAGTAATTTGGGGGCAATGGAGACATAGAGCAACGTGCAAAGATAAAACTATACGTACAATTTACAGAGATCGTTGTAACGCGTGCGCATAACCAACGGGAATGAAATCGGTGCAGCAAAAATGCCAATTGTAGCTGGAAGACACAATAAAATCTGACTGAGCTCCGAACGGGCAGCGAAAGGGCCTTTTTAACAAGTTCTGGCAGGGACAGTAAGAATGGTGGCACAGCTGATGTTATTGGGGGAGCCTCTGCTCAACAAATACAAATCGTGGTCGCGGTAGTACTGTACCAGACTCTCGACACTCTCGAATTCCTAAAACAAAGTCATTCAGTAAAACGAGAGATAAAACGCCAAAAGCAAACAAGGCATTATCGTTTTAGCTCGGCAGCATAACTTTAGACACGATTGAGCGAGCTATTTTGGCGCCCAGTATCTAGCACAGACAGGAAAGCTCTACCTCCTCGTCAGGCTTGTCTTGCACCCCGGCCGCCAAATGTCCATTAGCCTTCCTGCGTATTTGAATGTGATAGATCTTTGAGTTGGAGCACAACGACAGTACGTACGGCCGGTCGGGGCAGCCTGGATGTTTTCGTAGCAGAAAGGTTCCGTTCTAAACTGGCAACAGACTGAAAAGCACAGAAGCAGCCAGACGCTCACTCACCACACTGTAAGACATCAATCTCAATCTACGCTCGGCCTCATCTCTCCGAATTGCGCCGTGGTACCACGGTTTCTTGACCAACGGACTCTGCAACAATCCACTCTTATATCCAACCAAGTTCTAGTAAAAGCAGAAACGTACCAAATCCTCTGTGACTGGAGTTTTCGGTCTGAGTTGAGGGAAAACTCGTTGAACAGAACGCTTCGTTCCGTCTGCATCAAAGATCGGGTCTGATTGTTGCTCTCCAGACACTGTTTCTTCACTCGACACAGTCAGGCCAATCTCAGCCACTCTAGTTGCGATTGCACCAGAAGACTTGGTTTTCTGCATGTTTCCGTTCGTAGGGCTAGACTGGAAAGCTAAGCTCGACAGTTGCGGCAACGAACTTTTTTTCAGCTTCGGGGGTCTCTGAGGAGGCGAATCTCTGGGCGGAGGAGCTACGTTTGGCTTCAGCTTCGGCGGGTCTACAACTGCAGAGCAACTTAATACAGGCGGCACTTAACGACATGATAGTACTGGTATCACACGTACTATGTACAGTAAATAAACGTACTTACACTACGCATGTAGATGTATACTCACCGACAGGAAATGAACCGGACGCCGAATTAGATTCAAAAACTTTGACTCGGCCTTTTACACTGCCATTGCTCTCTGGAGTTTGTCGACCAGCATTCGAAGCCGACTGCGTTCTGCGGTGCTCCAAAATGTGGTTCAACTGAGCCAGCACAGACGAGTGTTCAGTTGAGACAGCTCCAGTCAACTTTGGTTTAGAGGGTATAGGAGGCTTGACCGGCAAGGCCTGTTTCCTAGCACTTGGCACGACAACTGATGGGCTGTCAGGAACCGGAGGCGCAACCACCGTTGGACAGGAGAGCATGGAATCGCAGGACTTCTGGCGAAGATTCGGATAGCCGTTGAGAACATTTTCTGCAAACAAATTGTACATCAATTCAACATACTGGTGGACTATGTACATAGTTGCAATACTATAGATTATCAATTTTATTCAAACAATTTGCTGTACAATTATCGTATGAATTTTTCACGAGTGGTTTACTGCCCAAACAAACTTCTTCCGAACTTTGTCGGGCACTAGCCGGCCGAACGGCCCAGCCGTCCTTGATCTGCCGTGTTATTGTTCTGTTCGGACTTATTGAACGAACAAACAAACAAACTTTAGCCCACCGAACACCTCCGGCTCTTGCGTGCCTGAAGGGGTGGGTGCTCTAACGGACATGTACACCCTATTTCGTTACCAGAACAACACACCATATCACTCACTTTGAGCTTTCTCGTACTCTTCAGAATCGGAGATATCATCCCAGTCATCATCAAAACTGTCGTAGCATTCATCATCGACAGCCATTACGCACGAGACACCTCCCTTCTCTGTTGGCACACCCACACCTGCAAGCGACTGCCCGGCCGCCACCGCTCTCTGCCTGAACTTATCACCTTCACCAAACTAAAACTCTTATCACCTTTGACGAACGCAATTACCGCGTACATCAGCTCAAATAATAGAAAGGGTCAGACCCGACGGCAAAGACAGGAGAGTTACGCTAGTATAGGCCATTTACTAAACAAGAATAGCAGGTGGTGGGTGCCTAATCTGAAGCAAACTTAAATTATGCATTCAACAAACAAGCACTTAGACGCTCTAGCGCACACCAATAGACAACGATCTTTGATCGCACCAGTAACCTAGATCACAGACAAGGGGTAGTGGGGCTGCCACCAGTCGATCAGGGACACGCTCTGCACGCCGTCCAACACAACCACCTCGGTCGAGCCGAGTCGACAGTTTTTCTTGCCCACGAAACTCTGGAATGTCAGTCGGAGCCGGTGACTGCGCATATCGAGACCCAGCGATATGGAGAGCTCCACCAGACGCCAGCCCAGCACCACCGGCCAGTGGCTGTACTGCGTGGTTTTTGCCTGCAACCATAAAAACAATGCCAAACCGCTTTTTCGGCTCACGCCACCGTCTGCTGGCAGCCCGTCGGCCGCCGCAGTTTAAAGTGAAACGGCTGCTCTCCCTGCCTTCCTACGCAGACATTTGAATTGAAAAGCAACTGATCAATCAGATGGTTAAGCTTTCAGAAATCTACATGAGTCATTTCGTTTCCGGACGGAAGTTACAGTAGCTAAGGACGGGAAAAGCGAGAAAATCGTCGAGTAGCTATTCCTGGAACGTAAGCCTACCTTCAGATTACAGTTCATTTCCACCCCACCACCCAGCAAGCTACCTATACATATTTCGTTGAACTTTATAACTAATATACATGAAACAGACTCCTGCTGCTAAGATCTAACGTAACGAGGCTTTACATGGTGACACAAACGCTCGGTTAGTTCAGCAGTAGACTCGTTAGCCCTCAGCAGTAGGAATCTGTCTTATTAAGTAATGGGAACCCCTTTGATTTTTCAGGCAAGTAATTTTTTGAGCAAATTTTTGCGATTTCAGACCCAAAAAATTGCCAAAATTGCTTGTAAAACAGCACTTTTTAGCTGTATTTGAGCCCAAATCAGCGATTTTTAGCCGAAAAGTCGAAAAATTGCGATTTTTGAGCGTTTTTAGTGCCCAACCCCCTCCCTAGAATTTGGGCTCAGACCCCCAACCCCCTCCCCTTCGGTGGATTACCTGTTACATGTATGTTATGTTGTCAAGAACTGGATTTGAACCGTGAACTTATTTTCAGTTTTACTAACGATGTCTTAGAAAGCCGAGTTTAGGTAGTGATTAACCTTCAATAACGGGGCAGAGCCCAACGAGCATCTGTGATAAAGATGCACCAATGTACGTACCTGTAAGACAAAGTTATCGCGGTGTTTATTAGCCCACACATTGTCCAGGTAGCTGAGTTTATCGGTAGACCTCTTAGAATGCTGATATATGGCAGTGTTGTTAAGGTCGATGGGAGTGAATTGAAAGTAGAAAGTGCAATGTCGCTTCTCGGCCGGCGTCTCGCCATGTTGTTCGTGCCAAAGCAGAGTGCAGACAGAACGACACAACCGAAAAATTGCATTCGGATTGAGTTGAACTCCTGAAACGCATTCTTTCAAGTCTTCCGTTTGCTTAGTCGAATGCAAAGATAGCGTCTGCATTCCGTCAGAAGTTTTTCGCTTGTTTACATACTGGCTGCTTGCTTGATAGTCAAAACATGCCTGTTTGTACTCTGGCTCGCTGTAGAAACGGAGGATACACGTAAAACAAGGATTTAATTACGCATGTGCGTAACCCGTATAAGCGGTTCATCGACTCCGGACGCAGACGTTCTGGTACATCCGTACCGTTACGGTAGCACCTGAAAGCACGCTCTTAGGACGTCAGCATATTTGTTTTCTAACATTCAACATTTGAGGGAATTAGGGGGTTTGACCGAGACCCACTGAGGGTCTGAGACAAAAACCTGAGAGGGGTGTTACTGTTAAAAATTATGTGGATCAAATACACCTAAATAAAAGTTGATTATTATATTGACTGATCATGAAAAAATAACGATAAACAATTGACGTAAAATTACTTCCTTAAAAGTCAGCCGTGTTTTGGCCTTGGAGACCCTAGTTGTCTGGTTAACTAATTGTTTGTTTGTTTGTATGGTTGGAAGAGGACATTACCGCATATAGAGGTTTTTCCAAAAGGTGGCCGATTTGGTGATGTTCCATGTGACCCGGTTAAAACTAGCAAACCGACCAACGTCCTCTGGTGCGATGTATTTAGCGATCAGATACCACAAGTCAGGTGGATAGTGACTAGAATCGAGGGCGTCTTCACTTTCCTCAACAGTTTCCTTTCGTCGTCGCAGATTTCTTCTACGTTTACGCTTCAACTTCAGTGGACTAGCTACCACTAGAATTTTAATAACTGCTTAATCAGACTGAGCGATAAAAACTGTACCTGCCGAGCTTCCAGCGGCCTCCGATTGTTCACTTTTGGTATCTTCATTAGAATTATCTTCTTCTTCCTCTGAAAGATCTTCGAACTCCTCAAGTTCACACTCAAACCAGTTTTTTGTGTGGCGACTGGCAGCGCTCTTAGAAATCCGGTTGTTCTCGTTTGACAGCGGCGCATCCGCAAAATCCGACAAACGGAGATCTGTAAGTTTAGTCTTATGCATGATTCCTTATTGTAAATGAGCTGATACCAGGCTCCACACAGTTGACAAGGCTACGACCGGCGGACATAATAGGCTATGTTGTGTTGAAGAGGAAATCTACTGCTAGCTCGGTAACATCTGAAATAACAACATTTACTCACAGCAGTTCAGTGTTTATTGCTGTTGATATTCAGCGGTTCTGCAGGTGACACCGCTATCAAAAGGCAGGCACTTTCATATTGATATCATATGGTAGCGATTTCATGGCACACCAACGTTTCGGCTGCACCTCCGGTACAATAGGCCGCCAATCATAGTTACAGTATTACAGTCAGGCACACCATATAAGGTGCTAATACCATACGGTACCGGTACCTAGGGTAGTGGAGTGGTACCATATGGTACCGGTACCATACATGGTACCCCCACGTTCGTGGCCTGTGGTGGTACCATATATGGTAGCGGCACCTTATATGGTGTCGGTACCTTAAACGGCGACCTTAAACCTTAAAGTGCCTGACTGCATTATGCTTCAGCATACATATATCACAGTTCCAACAAATTGCACGTATTATAGAGCGCCCAAACAAGAGCTTACTGAATGCCACACCAGTAAGATAGCAAATAAGCAATATACTACACGGGACGGATATAAAACCGCAAAAATTCAACTAGTGGAGCACATGAAAGATTTTACTCCACTACTGCACAGTTTACAGTTTACAAAAAGTTTACAACTTACAGATATACGTACAAACATGACAAGAGAACTACTGCGCATTAAACTGGAATGACCGGTAGTTTTCTACAACTACCACCACATTTCAACTGTGAGTTGCATCGTCCTCTACAAAATCACTGGCTTGTTCAGCTGAGACGTCCTCTATGTGGGAGACTTTGTTGCGGAAAATCACCCCATAAAACTTGTCTGCATTCTCCAACAACTCCGGCCGAAAGGTGGTTGTAATGAACTGGGCACCTTCACTCTGCTTATGGATCATATCTACAAAATGAGCAAGTAAACAGTATCAGAATCAGTATTACATAGTCTTTTTTAACAGACAGACCTGCCACAGCTTTCCTGTGCTGAGCATCCAAAGCGGCGTCAATTTCGTCGAACAAGTAGAAAGGGGCTGGGTCGCATCTCTGGATGGCGAAAATCAGTGCCAAAGCAACCAGCGATTTCTGGCCACCGCTCAACTGTTGCATTTCGCGCGTTTCGCTCGTACCTGTGAATTGCACCTGAAACAGTCTTCTTTGAAGAAAGACCAAAAACTCTGTTGTAAGTGGACTTGCCTTGATGCCGACGCCCGTAAATTTGTCAATCTGGGGCACCAACTCTTCGCCCGTCTCACCCTCGTCAGCGTCGTCCAAGCTATCGTCACCCTAGAACCTACCCTTCTGCACCAACCTAATAAGTACTAAGGTAAGGTCACATGATTATACCACTACCTTACAAGTGCCGCTACAATAGGCAATACCATTCTATGCCTGTCTGTGCCTGCAGAAAAGTACAGGGTGAGTCATTTACATATCTATCGCCGGTTTCGACAAAACCCCGGATGTAAAAAAGGGTCATCTGCATTGAAAGTGACGGCGGACATGTGGAAGTGCATAACTTGTGGTTGAAGTGACAGACTTGGCGAAAACTTTGAGAGTAAAATTTCTGTGTTGTGTCAAAATTTCAGCGAAATTGATTGACGAACACAAAAGTTACAGTAAGACGAAACCGGCAATAGATAAGTATGTAGAACAGAACTTACAGACACAACAGCACCGCCAGTTTTCATGACTAGATGCGCGCTGCCGTCGTACACAAGAGAGCTGAAGACCTCCTCGAAGTTCTTGGCCACCTGCTTAAATGTTGTCTGGATGGCTTCGTACTTGCGGTGTTCCATACTACGCATCAAGTCCAGAATAGCCTTCAACTCGAATCAAGTGCTTTGCAGTTTCAATCGTCCAGCCGTTTACCTTGTGAGCGCGGTCGAGCTCGTCCTTTCGTTGCACCAATTTCTCCTTCTGTTCCGAGAAGCTGATGAACTGGTCCAGCGCTTTCTTGTTCACGTTCTCGTACTTAACCAGCTCTGCGTTGCACTGGTCCAGTTTTTTCAACAACTAGAACCGTACATTAGTTAAGAGTGCTGGTTAACATCTCCCACTTCACCATACCCTTTTCTGTCCGAGATTCTGAAACTTGTCGAAGGCGTCTGCCGGTAGTGAGCCCAGCTCCCGCACTTTTTTCATTGCCTCTTCTTTCTGAAATCGTTTACACAGTGACGACAACAACAAAATACAAAATATAAAACCGCTATGGCTGAATTCGAGGCCTCAAGTGAGAGAATTATCGTATGAGATGAAAAGCAGCAAGGACAGTGATAAGTTGCCTATTATTTTGTCTGCTGTTAGAGAAGCTGCTTACCAGCATAGTTTGTTGTGTTTGGCGGGCCATATTAGCCTCCATTTTCTTCTGTATTTCGGTGATTTGTGAGTTGAGTTCCTTTTCTTTGTCCTGGAAGCCGTCCAATTCGGTCTGGAAGCCGTCTGCTTTGCTGTCGTACTCGGACAGTTCGTCCTCCATTGCTAAAAAGTCATTCTAAACCGGAGCCTAACACCGAGGCAGCACCAACCGGCCAGCCTTCGTCCGATATCCTCCAGCCGCTCGTTAATGGCGCGCAGGTCGGCCTGCTTCCTTTCCAGAATGTGCCTCTTCTCGCTAACTGTTATGTCTTGCAAGCGCTAAACACCTCATTGATAAAGCGACCCAAGGCCAATAATACACAAAAAGTTGTACCCATAGGTCATGTACTAGGAGGGTAGGGAGTGCTGGAAGTTCCCCCTTACCGAGAAAGGCCAAACCCCCTCACCCCAGATCCAAAAATGCAAGTACTAGTAGCGGCCCCAGTACCAACAAACTGGCTCAGAAATAACTAATTCTAATTTTTAGCTTGAAATTCGCTTGAAAGCCTTTGGAAACCGAATTTGGCGTCCACTGCTGATGTTTAAGAGAAATCGGTGTTTATGGAAGCCATTTTTGCTTGTTTTAGCTCTAAAACGCTATGTGGCATGGCACATGGGCCGGAAAAATGGGTTGGGGGTAGTCAAAATCAGAAAATTTGGGGGTGGGCCTGCCGGTTTGGGGGGGGGGGTCGCGGCGATTTTGGTGGGTGGGGTCAGGAACAAAAGTCGGTTTCAGGTGGGTGGGTGGGGTCGTTTGGGGGGTCGAGCCTAAGTTGGGGGTGGACAAACCCCCCCAGAACCCCTCCGCGGCCCATGTATGGTGGCAGCTTAAAAGCTCTGGGAGAAATCCACCTCGACCCCCCACCTGACGGAAAAACTCCCTCCCCCACGCCGGCCGGGACCTGTTACATGTATGGTGGTACCGGTACCATGATATCAATTCAACTAAGTCACCGTATCGATAAATCGGTGACTTCCTACCTACCGTGGAAAGGGAGTCGCGTTTCCGCTTGAGATTGGTGTCGAGTTGGTTTTCGAGTCTGTTTTTCTCCAGCTCCAACTTGGCGCGCTCCTTTGTTACTTGCTCGTAGCGTTTGCGCTGTTTCTTTTCGGAGCTGAGCATACCGTCCAGTTCCTGCTGCTCCTGACCGGTCAGCTGAGACATGAGATCTGTGCCCAACTCGCTCTCGAAATTGGCGTGTCTCGCCTCCAACTGCTCAATAAAACTCTCAAGCTGTCGGATCTGATCTTCCTAAAATGCACTAGTAACTTGAGAAGAATTGAGCAGAACAACTTTCACAAAATAAGGGCGGCAAACAATAGCAAAGGTGGTAACAAGACAGACAAGGGTAGAACAATACAAAACGCATGAGGCACTGAAGGTGCTGGTTTAAGAGCCAGATTATGTTACTGACGACCACTGGGAGGACAACTTTGAGGCGAGGTTCTCCGATTTAGCGCAAATTTTTCATGCAGACACATTGATATGATAAAAGAAGCATAATCTGAAACTTTCAGCTTCCGGGACGCCCCCGGTTTCAGCTCATATTTGTTTACGACTCTGCGCATACACGGTTAATCAGGAAACAAACCTTAGGTTTCTGATTAGACTCAATCATCCGGATTTCTTGAATTCCTTCCTTTTTGCGGTCCAGCATTTTCTGGTAAGTGCTCCTAAAAGAATTGTGGTCTGAACAAGGGGGCCGGGGACACAGCTGTTAGGGTCCAAAATTAGAAAAAAAACAATTTTAAAAAACTTTTTTTTGAAAAAGCAATAAGCAAATTACGGCAAAAAGTGGGAAAATTCACGTACATACATGCCATTTTTAGTAAATTCTTTGGAAGCAGCCAATATTCTATTTAGGAACCGGCATAATACTTCTTTTGCACTGAGCCCAACAGCGACTGCTTAAGAAATCCTACCTTAGGATTCACCTCGAAGCATACATGGGCCGCGGGGGGGTCCGGGGGGGTTGCCCACCCCAACTTGGGATCGCCCCCCAAACGACCCCACCCACCTACCTGAAGCCGACTTTTGTTCGTGACCCCACCCACCAAAATCGCTGCGACCCCCTCCCAAACCGGCAGGCCCAATCGCAAAATTTCGGATTTTGACTACCCCCAACCCATTTTTCCGGCCCATGTATGGCTGCCACATAGCGTTTTAGAGCTAAAACAAGCAAAAATGGCTTCCATAAACACCGATTTCTCTTAAACATCAGCAGTGGACGCCAAATTCGGTTTCCAAAGGCTTTCAAGCGAATTTCAAGCTAAAAATTAGAATTAGTTATTTCTGAGCCAGTTTGTTGGTACTGGGGCCGCTACTAGTACTTGCATTTTTGGATCTGGGGTGAGGGGGTTTGGCCTTTCTCGGTAAGGGGGAACTTCCAGCACTCCCTACCCTCCTAGTACATGACCTATGGGTACAACTTTTTGTGTATTATTGGCCTTGGGTCGCTTTATCAATGAGGTGTTTAGCGCTTGCAAGACATAACAGTTAGCGAGAAGAGGCACATTCTGGAAAGGAAGCAGGCCGACCTGCGCGCCATTAACGAGCGGCTGGAGGATATCGGACGAAGGCTGGCCGGTTGGTGCTGCCTCGGTGTTTGGCTCCGGTTTAGAATGACTTTTTAGCAATGGAAGACGAACTGTCCGAGTACGACAGCAAAGCAGACGGCTTCCAGACCGAATTGGACGGCTTCCAGGACAAAGAAAAGGAACTCAACTCACAAATCACCGAAATACAGAAGAAAATGGAGGCAAATATGGCCCGGCAAACACAACAAACTATGCTGGTAAGCAGCTTCTCTAACAACAGACAAAATAATAGGCAACTTATCACTGTCCTTACTGCTTTTCATCTGATACGATAATTCTCTCACTTGAGGCCTCGAATTCAGCCATAGCGGTTTTATATTTTGTATTTTGTTGTTGTTGTCACTGTGTAAAGGATTTCAGAAAGAAGAGGCAATGAAAAAAGTGCGGGAGCTGGGCTCACTACCGGCAGACGCCTTCGACAAGTTTCAGAATCTCGGACAGAAAAGGGTACCTCGACCCCCTCCCAAACCGGCAGGCCCAATCGCAAAATTTCGGATTTTGACTACCCCAAACCATTTTCCCGGCCCATGTATGCCTAGAAGTGCCTCTAAAGACAAATTTCGGTGAAATTATGCAGTTATTGGAGTGTTTAGGCCACTGGCGTTTTCGAAGTACCTGTAACTAGCATGCTGGCCCTCTTTATGACGATTTTTAAAAAAATTTATTTTTTAAAAATATAAAAAAAGCAAAAATTTTCGGTTTTCAAATAATTTTTTTAACAACTGTGCGGGGGTCAGCCCCCCACCCGACTAAGGCCAGACCACTCCTCAGCTTTTTCTGTCAAGTAATTTATTGAGCCAATTTTTGCGATTTTTACAATTTAATACACAAAAATTACTAAAATCGCCTGTAAAACAGCAATATTTAGCTGTATCTGAGTCCAAATTAGCGATTTTTGTCAATTATTAGCCAAAAAATAGCGATTTTTGGACGCTTTTAGTGCCCAACTCCCTCCCCCTTTCGGCGGATGCCCTATTTCCTGTATGACACAGACTTACTTATTTCTGGAGGCTTTAGTGTCGAGCTGATGAAACTCATTGGCCACTTTGTTAATTTCGCTCTCTATAGCGTCCAGGTCTCTGCGCACCCGCTTCATATCTTGTTCCAGCTCTTCCCTCTGTCGTTCACAGTCCCCCATTTTGTGCTGCATCTCTAGCTTGGAAGCCCTCTGCTCGTAATAACCACCGGTCATCGATCCTTTGTGACTCACTTGATCCCCTAGAAACCACACACTGCATTAAGCTTTGCCACAAATTGGCTTCTGAAAACTGTTTCTTTTGTGCATGTGGACAGCAATAGCAAAAGTTAGTAACAGGCGAATGGGGACATCGGTGACTACGGTACAAACAAGCATCCACCTTCACAAGTAACGCAGTCCATTCCAACACTTTTAGCCAGACGGTTGCCCACTTCCATATTTCGACAGACCAGAGTACGACCGAACACGTGCTTCATCACTCGATCCATCCTTTCGTCGTACTCCAACTGCTCTATCATTGGTGTTGCGTTCTACAACTGACACCACTCAACACAAATCATACAACGGCCGGAAAAATATAGGGATATCAGACGAGTTGTCAGGGTTGGGTAGGCCGATTTCTGAAAACAGTCGCCGAATATCATAATTGTCGTTTTGCTAAAAAGATCGTCAAAAGCCCTAGCGAGGTCCTAGTGTCGGCCGCCGAGAAAGTAAGCCTCATAGTTTGATCGGATTACTCTACGCATATTCCCGTTTCCTTTTTTAAATTTTAGCATAACTTGAGAGTGTAATGTAATCCTTATGTACAGGGTGCGTAAAAAACAAGACAGCAGATATTTTACTGTTGCAAACGCAAATCTCAACCGATTTGAATGAATCTTTTTTGAATGAAAGACAGAGCCACCCAGAAGAGTAAAGAAGTGAACCGGAACACGAAAACCCAAGGCAAATGTAATAACATACCCTGCTTTCTAAGACAAAATACATACACTGTCCTGAGGATAAGTAGTATCCCTGACTTCTAGGCGATTTAAGGGGAAGAAATTGACTTCTCCGGGCAGTTTCTGTCTGTTGATTTCTTCCAACAACTTTGTGCCGATCCTGTCCGTGTCGACAATGTGATAGAAGAGTCTAGATTGAATTGAGCGAATGCGTCAAAATACAATAGCTCATCAACCAACCGGTTGCCGGCAGTCACTTCGACGGCTCTGTACCACTGAGAGTTGCAGCTAAAGTTTTCTATCAACAGCCCGTGATAGCCGTTGATTACCTGCAACGCCTGATCGCGCGTTCTTTGGTCGCCACTCTCCGCTCTCTCTTCGAACGACCTCAGAATTTTGTTCACGCTATCCTTGCCCAAATTTATAGCCTACAATCAAGGAAATAGCGCAGTGGCACGAAGAACCAATCAATCAGAACCAACCTTGGACACTCGAGTACGTAGCTGGGAGCGGTAGTGATTGATGTCCTCAACCACGGTGGAGATCTTTTGAGACAACGTTTGTTCTTCTCTCCAAAACTCACTAAACAGTCTGTCTCCAAACAAACCAGGGCCAAGGGCAACTGAGCCAGTAATTGTAGACGTATCAGGGCTCATAAGCGGGTAAGGAGTTTTCGAACTAAGAAAAGGTTAACCAGAGCGAGCAAACAACTTTTTTGTCAATGTAAGAGTATATTTGCCAACGCCAAATGCATGTTACTTGGAAATGTTCATCTTCCGGAAATTTTAAAAATAATGTTCCAGTGTTTAAAAATGGCAGGAACAAAAAATTTTTTACCGCTACGGACGGAAAACGGCCTATATAACCGAAATTAACCTTTTTATCCGAAGTTCATTAGGGTTCCTTACAAACATGGATGGCAGCGAATAACTGGCTTACCAAATACATCAGTAGCCAAACTTGATAAAATGCATGTTTTTCTGGTTGCTTCCAGCATTTAACATAATGTATGTCTCCAATTTTAAGCTCAAACACTATAAATTTAACGCCATTTGCTTATTTTTCAGTATTTTCGAAAATTTCAGTACTTTCGGATGAACATTTCCTTCTTTCCTATTTGTTGCCGACTAGACTACCTAGGAAAAAAGAAAAAAAAGGAAATTTTCCTTGGAACCATCTCTATGTTCAGTAGGGCGAAGCGAAACAGCAAAAATACTTTCGACGCGTCTGTAGTTCCTCTCGCTTTCGTTTTACTTCCGTATATTTGGAGTTGTTGCGCTCCATATTATCCTTCTGCTCTTCCAGTTCTCTGTTCAGGTCCTGAAGGCGGTTCAGTTGGTGTCAGTAAGAGACGAGTGAGCCCAGAGAAAGAACGCACCGCCATGCCAGAACTGACGTCTTCATGCCGCGTCTGTCCGCCTGTCAGTTCTCGGCGCACGCGCTGGATCTGGTCCTTCTTCTCTTCGATCTGTCTCTTAATCGAGTTCATCTCCCTCTGCAGCCACTGGTCGCGCTCTTGTTGCGATCGGAAGCGCTCAGTGTAGCCCTGCTTGGCGTACAGTTCTTTGCGTCTCTGCTCCATAATCGCCAGTCTAAAACAGTCAGCCATTTCTCGAGATTTACGCGACGGTTCAGATTCCTATAACATCCATTACTGGCACCGTATGACATCCTCTCTATTAAAACATACCTCAAATAATGGTACCGCTACAGTGGCATAATGTCACTAAGGACTTACTGGGTATTAATTTTGGTTTCTTCGTTGAGTAAAGCATCAAATTCTGGCTTAATCTCGTCAAGACGACTCTGCTTTTCCTCTATAGCTTCCTTCAAACTTGCGATCTCTTGTTCAGCATCGCGCTAAAACAAAAAGCTGCTAAGTGCAAGCAATCCGTATAGGCAGGCTGAAGGGGGTTTCAAATCCTTTAGAGACCGAGTCCGATTTCCGGGCTTGTTATACATATTTTTGCTTTTCCTTATGCAATGTAATGTTTCTAGCCACAGCAGTGCCCTTAAAGCATAAAAACTATGCATGCCTCTTCCTTGTGTTAATCGCGTGGACGTGTTTTTGTTCTTCTCAAGTAAAGCGTTCAGACGAGTAAAAACCTCATGTCACAAATAGATAGAACGGGAAATTTGAGAGAAAATTTCTTTCCTCAATTCGATTGAGTGATTTGCAATATCTATCAGTTACGATGTCATGATGGTTTGGTATGAGGAGAGAAAAATTGGACTTGAGCTTTTTAAGGTCCAAGCTGTTAAGTTCATTCAGTAGCAGTCTGTTTAGACGTCAGATTGCCGTTTTATGAATTGCGTAATTCATAAGTGCATATCGGTTGCTTTTCACTGCAGAAATTTCAAGTACCGCTAAGTTAAATTAAACTCATTAAAAATATTTTCGATAAAAAGGCTCTCAAAAAGAGTTGTAAAAAAAAAATTTTTTTTGAAAGCCAAAAAAAAGCTTTTTTTTATGAAAATTTTTCATTCCGAAATTTTTTTTTCAAAATTTTTTCCTAGCATGAAATATAGCTTGTAGGAGATGCAAGGATGCATCAGAAGCAACTTTAAGTGCAAAAGCTGATACTTTGGTTCAAACATAGTGTTACAGCCTGAGAGTCGATATTCTACCTGCAGCATTGCTCATAGAGTGGCTGCTGCCCGTCAAAACCTATTTTTATGCTTAGAATAGGCAAGAAATTGATAGAACTGCACTTCTAATGTACATCTGAGGCTAAATTCAGCGATTTTCCCCCAAAATTTCCATACTGTGAATAAAATAAAAAATTTTCGAAATGGGCCTTCAAAAAAAAGCTTTTTTTTTTTTTAAAAAAAGAGCCTAACAACACTACTCAAAAAGCAGCTTAAGAGGCAGTCCACGAAAAAGTCGAACCTTGCCAGGAAGAGCCTTGTACAGCTGATTTTTCAAAATCGGCCTAGAGAGCTGAAACTTTCAGGCATTGTAGACCACAAAACGTCATTGACGTATTCACTGTCCGATTTTTTCCAGCTGCCCTACAACCAAAATTACAGCCCTTCAAAAACTGCGATTTTGACCATTTTTGCCCTTGAGGTCCCAACTTCAAGACGGCATAACTCCTTCTCTGGTGGACCGATTTTGATGTGGTATGGCTCATTAAAGAGGTAATTGGACTGTCTATCAGGCAGTATGCACAAACTGACCGAATTCTGTCTTTGATTTTTTTGGCATTTTTCAGACTTTGGCAGCCAATAACTCAAAACTGTATATGGTTACCTAGCAAGATAATGACAGATTCGAAATCTACGCGCAATTTTACGTCTGATAGTCATATTCTTGTTGCTGAAAGCTGGGATCTAAGCAGTCAAAAGTTTGATCGAAAATAGCTTGCCAGTACCGCTCCATTTTTGGCGTTTTTTAGACTTTGGCAGCCAACAACTCAAAATTGTATATGGTTACTGAAAGATATTTATATTCAGCCTTTGCATTCCTTTGTTCATTGTTGTGTCTATTTCACTGGTAAACGTGTTTCCCTCTTCATTTGGTGCCGAGACCATTGTTTTGTTGTGTTGTGCACCCACAGTCTACGACCTCTGCTACTACTACCGTTCTCCGACTCCTACCACTACCACTACCACTACCACTACCTCTACTACCGTCTACAGCCTGCCATGCCTCGAACAAAGAAAACTGCTGTCACTCACTGCAAGACATCTCCCAAATCCGACCACACCTCTCCGGATCCTTCCCGCTCTTCTTCTCACTCGTCCGTACACTTTTCCGTCAGTCAACTCAACCTCCCAGGTGCTCTTCCCGTTCATCTACCCTCTGCTCCTACTACTGCCGAACCTCCTGGCAAACACACGCTTATGCAACTGCTGGACCAACAACGTCAAGAGGCCGCACAGCAACGCCGAGAAGCAGCCGCTCAACAACAACAACTCGTTCAATGGATGACGGAGCAGCATCAAGAGCAACAACGTCAAATGGCAGATCGCTACGAGCGGCTCCTCACCACCTTTCATGAACGGCCCCTGTTGCGCATCCACAACTCACAGTTAATCTTCCACGCCCGACAATCTACCGTTTTCTTCAATCAGCCAACGATATCGCTTTCGCCAGATGGTCCGAGGAAGTCACTCATTATGTGCGCCAGTCCGGTCTCCCATGGTACAGAGTCCTTGAAGATGCACTTGATCCAATGGCACGTCAGCAATTCCACTCCATTCCGCCTGGGCAGACAGCATCGTTGGAGGCAGCTCTTGCCGCTCTTGAACCACTACTTCAGCCCGAGGAGACACAGATTCAGCTTGCGCTCAACCTCCTACAACTGAAATACGACCCGGATGTGGTCAAGCTCACGCATCGATTCAAGGCGCAGATGGCTCGTATTGTCAATCCGGAAACCGCTCTTACTGCCATCTACATCAGCCTCTTACCCAATGAAATCAAAAGGCGAATGATCCACTATCTCTCTGATGATGCGCACCCTCATGATATCCACTCTGTTACTACGGAAGCAGTCAAATACTACAATTCGGAACAAGTGGCCAACAGTTCTCTCACGCTCCCCGGGCAGGATGGTTCCAGTTCTCAAGACTCATTGGCCACCGGACTCAAAGCCCCCAGACAACGCTCAGCCCCTCCTATCTGCTTCAAATGTGGACGTCCCGGTCACCTTGCCAACGCCTGCCATTCTCAGCCAGTGTCTGCCAAGTCAACCCCTGTGTCTCCAGTTCAACCGGTTGTTCGTCGCCTTGTATACAAATCACCGCGTCCTCCCAGCCCAAGTTCACAGTTCACTGATCATCGCCGCTCTCCAATCGTTTCTTCCGTCTCTCCGGTGTTGGGTGCGGTCAGATGGTTCAATCCTGCCTATGGCTACGGTTTTGTGACGCGCTTCGACAACAATCAAGACTACTTCGTCCATGCCTCTGCGATCATTTCTCCTCACCCTTCTCAGTCGGCTCCTCAGTTGTGCCCCGGTGAAGCAGTTCGTTTCAACATCGCTGCGGATCCCTTTGGCCGGACCGACTGTGCTGTCAACGTTATTGGTTCTCCCTTCGATCAAAGCTCTCCAGATTCTCGCTCTCCTACCGTTCATGACTCCAGACGACCGTCAAGCTCGGCTGTGCCCATGGAACGACGTTCGTCTGAGGGGGAGTGATGAAAGATATTTATATTCAGCCTTTGCATTCCTTTGTTCATTGTTGTGTCTATTTCACTGGTAAACGTGTTTCCCTCTTCATTACCTAGCAAGATAATGACAGATTCGAAATCTACATGAAATTTTACGTCTGATAGTCATATTCTTATTGCTGAAAGCTGGGACCTAAGCAGTCAAAAGTTTGGTCAAAAATAGCCTGCCATTACTGCTCAATTTTCAGTTCTTCATTTTGGAATTGAGTACCTAATTTTCATTTTTCAATTGTGCATGAGAATGAAAGCTGTCTTGCATTGAAAACCTGCAAACCAGTAATGAGCAATCGATGTTCTACTCCTGTCCTATTTTTGTTTTCTGAAAACTGGGACTCAAGCAGTCAAACACTTGGTTGAATGTGGTCTAGTGATTGAATTTAGGTAAGTGCTGTGCGCTATGTCCCTGTAAATATCTGCCCTAAAGACAGCACTATGTTCCATATCAAGATCATTCTGATGTGCTGATTGGACAATGGACATATTCGTGACAAATAAACCTATAATTTTTGCAGACATAAAGATGGTCTAAGATAACATCACAATGATGCATTGTGGCCACAGTTGTTAAAAAAAAATTTTTTTTTGAAGGCCAAAAATTTTTGCTTTTTTTTTAAAAATTTTTAAAAAAAAATTTTTTTTTGAAAATCGTCTTAAGGGGTCCAGTGTGCTAGTACAGGCACTTACAAAAAAATTTCCACTTTTGCACCTCAAGTCAGTTAAGAAACCTGTTCGAAAACGCCAATACAGGTCTAAACACTGCCTGTAACTGCATAATTACACCAAAAATTGTCTTTAGAGGCACATCTAGGTGAACCTAAGGAAGGATTTCTTATGCAGTCGCTGCTAGACTCAGTATTATGCAAGTTGCTAGATAAAATGTTGGCTGCTAACAAAGAATTTACAAAAAATTGCATGTATTTACGTGAATTTTCGCACTTTTTTCCTTAATTTGCATATTGATTTTTCAAAAAAAAAATTTTTTTTGAGCCTTCAAAAAAAAAAGCTTTTTTTTTTTAAAAAAAAAAGTCTTTTTTTTTAAAAATTTTTGACCCTAACAACTGTGATTGTGGCGGTTACTCATTTCAAGTAGCAAATGAATTGTTCTGCTCAATTTACACTTCTTCAAATGATGGAATTCAGTGTTCACCCAGCAATGTTTGCCCACACATTGTTTGTCTCAATTTTCTGGTTCTGCCAAAATTTCTTTTCAATCACTTTGCCATTGCCGATTCCTGGCATTTTCCATTTTTCTGAATCGGCAATGGCAAAGTGATTGAAAAGAAATTTTGGCCTTGAAGAAATTGAGAAAAAGGGAAATGGGGAAAGATTATATTTGAAGAAGTGTAATTGAGAGAAAATTATTTGTATTGAAATGAGAAATTTGATGTTACCTTAGACCATCTTATGTCTGTAAGAATTATAGGTATATTTGTCACGAATATGTCCATTGTCCAATCAGCACATCAGAATGATCTTGATATAGAACATAGTGCTGTTTTTAGGGCAGATATTTACAGGGACATAGCGCACAGCACTTACCTAAATTCAATCACTAGACCACATTCAACCAAGTGTTTGATTGCTTGAGTCCCAGTTTTCAGAAAACAAAAATATGACAGGAGTAGAACATCGATTGCTCATTACTGGTTTGCAGGTTTTCAATGCAAGACAGCTTTCATTCTCATGCACAACTGAAAAATGAAAATTAGGTACTCAATTCCAAAATGAAGAACTGAAAATTGAGCGGTAATGGCAGGCTATTTTTGACCAAACTTTTGACTGCTTAGGTCCCAGCTTTCAGCAACAAGAATATGACTATCAGACGTAAAATTGCGCGTAGATTTCGAATCTGTCATTATCTTGCTAGGCAACCATATACAGTTTTGAGTTATTGGCTGCCAAAGTCTAAAAAACGCCAAAAAATGGAGCGGTACTGGCAGGCTATTTTCGATCAAACTTTTGACTGCTTAGGTCCCAGCTTTTAGCAACAAGAATATGACTATCAGACGTAAAATTGCGCGTAGATTTCGAATCTGTCATTATCTTGCTAGGTAACCATATACAGTTTTGAGTTATTGGCTGCCAAAGTCTAAAAAACGCCAAAAAAAATCAAAGACAGAATTCGGTCAGTTTCTGCATACTGCCTGATAGACAGTCCAATTACCTCTTTAATGAGCCATACCACATCAAAATCGGTCCACCAAAGAAGGAGTTATGCCGTCTTGAAGTTGGGACCTCAAGGGCAAAAATGGTCAAAATCGCAGTTTTTGAAGGACCGTAATTTTAGTTGTAGGGCAGCTAGAAAAAATCGGACAGTGAATACGTCAATGACGTTTTGTGGTCTACAATGCCTGAAATTTCGAAAAATCAGCTTACAGACCAAGGTTCGATTTTTCGTGGACTGCCTCTAGGCCGAAAGTTTTTTGAAAAATCTTTGTGCTAGTCTTGTTCACCACTGTTGTACAGACCACAGTATTTGTTCGATTTTTTCGTGGACTGCCTCTGCTAAATTGAAAGAGTTTTCAACATCTCACTCGAAATAACCTTATATTATATTTAACTAACAATCTTCTGTGCAGCTCAACGTTACTTTTGCTGACAGAGTAATTTTTTCAGAAAATGTTCTAAACCTTATAGACTAGGTCGCTGTCTATCGGACACTGTCAGAGTAGTGTTTCGCTGTATGTAAACAACTCAAAGGCAAAGCCAGCAAAAATGTGACACAGGCATTTGGTCGTTTAAGCGCTTCTAATGTGTGTCTTTCAACCCCAGTTGAAGTCTAAGAGACGATTGCAATTTTAGTGTGGAGGTGGGGAAAATGCCTGAGGAGTAATTCAGAGTCTGAGAGCCAATCCTTTCCATGTATACGTATGAGCCCAGACAGTTAAGTTGAAGACGAAAAGCGCGGATGACCAATCACTGACCCGTTTCGTTTTCTCGCTATTCAAGTCCTCATTCAGATCTTGTATCTCGAGATTGACCGTAGTTTTGGCGTGAAATTCGGTGCTCTGCTGTTCGTTCAGCTGGTCGCGCTCCTGTCGCAGACCGGCATAGGTTTGATCGAGCTGACGTCGCTGTCGGGACAGTTGCTAAAAGAGTAGGAGGTAGAGTAGAGTCGGTGAGGTGAGGGAAAAGACTAAACCAACGTCTATGTTAGCGCGAGCGTCCGCGCGCGCCGTTTCGAGTTTAGCCAATTTTTCCTGTTCTGCGTCTTTGTCGTCCTTCAGTTCTTCCAGTTTGGCGCGTGCCGCTTTTATCTGCTGGTCATAGATGGTGTACTCGAGAGAGCGTTTCATCTTGTCCCACTTCTGATACTCCTTCAGCTCTTCCTTCTCTTCCTCCAGCTTAGTCAACCGCTCCTCTATGTACTTCAGCAGATTCTCTATCTTCTCTCGCTTGCTCTCTGCAAACGGCAGAACAGTTTTTTAATAGTTAACTTCGTTCTAAGTGGTCTTCAATGCATGCATGCAAAAGTAAGTGCGGCTTGCAACATGAACTAGGTCCAGACATAGGCTAGCATTTCGCCTGAGGGGGTGGTAAAATTTCAATTACTGAGGGGATAGCGACGTCTGAATGGGGGTTGAGGCCAAAAAGTCCGCTTTTTACTAGAATCAAGGGTTTAGTTTGGTCTAGGCATAACAGCGCCTCCCCTGGCTGGGAACGTCCACGCCGTGGGAGGTGGGAGTAAGGCGGGCTCACATTGCACCATAGCGAAGCTGTCTTACTGCTAATGCCCAGCCCCTCTTTTCGGCTAATCAATCACCACACTTTCTTTCGGCCAACCTCATCTCTACCTACCATCCTTTTTCCTCTTGAATCCATGCCAGAAGTTCCCCTTCGGGGTGCATGGTGTGCAGCCCTATCCTGCATGAACGTCTGTCCTCTCGCAAGGGTCCTTGCACCCCAGACCCTTTCAACATTACATCCTGATCGTGTGCGCTAGAGTACCGTTTTATTTTCCCGCTTTATCACTTTCACATTGAAGTTGTCCTTCATTGGATACCTGGTCACTCCGGCATTCCTGGCAACGATCGCGCAGATGCCTTGGCCAAACTGGTAGCTGACCTACCTCTCCCTTTCTCTTCAGCCTACCCCAACCATGGGAGCCGTTCATTTGGGCGTGCACGTTTGGGCGTGTCTCGTTTGGGCGTGTCTCATTTTGGCGTGCGTTCATTTGGGCGTGTATTCATTTGGGCGTCTGTCAAAATTTGTTTATATAAAATGTAGGAAACTATGTAGGGCCTCAAGGCAGTCCCACTGCCTACCTTGTTTGTGGCCAATCTACCAAAAACAAACCATATAGTGCTGGCCAAAAAAAGACTGCCTGGCCATTTTTTCGAGTTTTCCGAATAATTTCAAATGGCCGCTATTCCATCAATTTTCAACCAATTGAAAAGATTTTTTGCATGATTATTATTTTTGGTAAGAGTTTGTTTTGGCCAAGTCCTAGCCTTCTGTAGCCTGGAGTTACGCCCTTCCGAAATGAACTGACCCGAATTTTCAGACGTCAAATTTGAACATAAATATTTCACGAACCGTTCATTGGATCTTTCCCAAATTTTGCAGGTTGACCAATCTTTATATGGGCTTAAGAACCTGAAGAGCTCAGCTTTCCAGCATAACCAGTTAAAATCTGACGGATTTTTAGTTTCAGTCAAGGTGAAAATAGCATTCTCAAAAATGAGGGTGTTATCCCTTGCACAGAGAGCACGTTATACGAACTAGTGGGGTCGTGGATTACAATCGCCTCAACTAAGACAAACACCTAATTAGGCCCTACAACCCTGCTTTATGTTTAAATGGTTAAAGGCCAGGCGGTCTTTTTTATGGCCAACACTGTACATAGAGAAGAGGCTCCCATAATTTTCTCTGCTCTCCGCCCGTAGGCAAAGTATGCAGCAGCATAATTACATAATTAAGACAGACTCTGTCCCCCCTACCAACCTTACCAGTAGAGTAGACCAGTCTGAGCCCTGAGCGCTAGTTGTTGCCGTGTATATCTGGAGCAAATGAAAATATACTTTTTGAGATTTCTTCCATTTTTACTAAAAATTTTCGATAGACGCCCAAATGAATGCACGCCCAAATTTATCCACGCCCAAATAAAACCACGCCCAACTGTGCACGCCCAAACGAGACACGCCCAAATGAACCCAACCCCCCAACCATAGCTACCGCAAGCTGCTTCGATCTCAGACATTACTTCAGTGGACTCAGCAATGGCGCCAGAGCCCCCGTGCTCCCGTGTACCATCGGTTCTGCCCTCACCCAATCCGAGAGGACTCCGTCGATCGTCTCCCCCGCTCTGATCAAGTAGTCCTCATTCACCTGCGCCTCCGCGTTTTTTCCCATTGGTCAATGGCTACAACGCCTCCGTCGTGCCCCTTCCCCTCTTTGCTCCTGTGGTAAACTCGAAACCATATGGATACGGCACATCATCATTAACTGCCCCACCTACTATATCGAACGCAATGCACCACCTTTCTCCCACCTCCTCTCCTCCTCGAATCTCTCGCCTCCTTTTTGGCCATACAGCTGACATGCAACATCTTATCAACTTCCTGGCTGCCCTCCATCGAATCTGACTCATCATCATTCATCTGCCCCTCTTCTCCCTTCCTCCAGTACATTCGGTACTCTGCCATACGTTCTCGTTGTAATGTTGGCCTCAGATCAGCGGCTGGTCGCTGCTGGGCAGGGCGAACAAATCCAAACCAAACCAAACCAGGCTTAACAGGTTAAAATAAAATAATGCTATTCTGAGCTGACTTACACCTAATCTAGACATACTTTTATCATAATTTTCTATGTAAAATTCTTCCTAAATATTCCTGAGGGCGTAGCGGAGACCTGAGGGGCCACATCGGAGTCTGAGGGGCAACTCCAGTCGGCCCCTTTTTGTCTATATTTGACTCCTCTATTGGCTAGTGTCGAACTTACAATTCTGGTTTTTTTTACAAATTTTTATTCTTACATAATTGTTGGATAAAGAAGTTAGTAAAACTTTTCTAGGGTTTTGCCAATTTTCTGTTCTAAAATTCACAGTAACACAGCTACTTTAGCTGAATTTAAACGAGCAAAATCAGATCCTCACCAGTCTCCGACATCATTCCTTTGCTTTCGTCCTTCCTCTCGTCGTAGACTCTAGTTCCGGCCACTTCTTTGAGCAGTTTGAGTCTGTAGGCGTCAGGAGCAGTGGCCAACTCGTTGATCTTGCCTTGTTTAACAATATAGTAAGGATTGGAACGCGAGAAACCGGCGCTCTCCATCAAATTCACCACTTCAGCGCGTGTGGCATTCTTGCCATCAAGAAAGTACTGGTCTTTCTTAGCACCGATCTGCCGCACCAAACGAACCTCATCTTTCTCTATCTATAATTTTTCTCTCCTCACAACATACGAAATAATTTTGACCAATCTAAATGGAAACGCCCTGCCCCAGGTCGGCCCGGACCGGCTACACGTATGCTTTCAATATAGCGTAAAATAGCGTCTGGCCGATATTCGGCACATCGGTTGGGTGTATACGGATCCGGATATCCGGTCGGGCCCTACTACTAACTCAACTGTGCGACAGCAGGCCTATCATAAAAAAACAGAATTACAGGAATCCTCCTGGACAGGTTGTCGAACAAAATTTCCACTCTTGCAGACAGAGCGCGGGGTCCTGTGCTTTCGTGCAACAACCCTGTACGCTGATCAGGCCGCATATGCGAGTATTCGTCGGAGAGAACGAATTGTATGGCTGAAAACTTGGTTCGCTACCAACACAATCGTCAATTAAACTTATAACCGTAGGTCTAGCTAAATTAAACAATTAAAAGCTAATTTTAATGTTCACCAAAGAAAAAATTGCTCTTTCCACTGCCATTCCGCCCAACAACAACGTTATGACGGGGACTGAGATCTTCGACTTTCGTTTCATCCCTATAGCTGCGAAATCCTTGGATAAGCACTTGCTTGATGTACATCACTGCAATCAAACATCAGCACACTCTTTCTTCCATTCTATTTTATCAACGAGACATGATGTCGACAGTCAAACGAATCGAAAATAAAGATTCCCGGAAAAAACGCGGAGCACAAATCGCCTTCCCAAGAAGTTGGAAAAAGGAAAATATGAAAAATTGAAAATGTTTCCCAATAATTTGGAAATTAGGAAAACATGCACAAGAAAAACCAACATCACCTGATGCAAAAAATTGCATATCGGTAACGCCAGCAATTCGGCAGGACAGCGTTCTCCGAACGTGAATCCTCCTTGCGTTGCACCATCTATAAAGAATGGTTGGAGGTCGACGTGGTGAAGCCTCAAAACATTGCCGTAACTTTTTACCTATAGGACTGGTCGAGTCTGGATGTGCTTAATGCAATCAAAAGCCATCGAAATCATAATCATGATGATTATCACAAAATAATACCAACAGTTTGGATTTTCTGCTGTGATATACAGGGTGTGTCAAAAAAAACAACCCAGCAGGGTTTTTGCTGTAGCAACCGCAAATCTCAACCGATTTGAATGAATCCTGCTTTAAATGAAAGATAAATAAATTCTTGAAAGACTGGTGAAGGCCCTATTAAGATACGATGCTTAGTTCCTGAGATATTTTCCTTCAAACTCAAAACAGAGATTTTGGCAGTGAACAAGAACGATTCCGTTGCACTTCACAACAAAACGGATTCCTACTGCTGAGGGGCAACAAGACTTTTACAAATGAAGTAACCAAGCATGTGTGGCACCAGAAAAACCTCGTTGCGTTAGCCCTGAGCAGTAGGAATCGGCTTTATTATGAAGTGCAACAGAATAATAAAAATCGCTCTTGTTCATAGCCAAAATCTGTTTTGAATTTGAGTGCAAATATCTCAGGAACCAAGCATCATTATCTTAATAAAAGATTCACCAAACTTTCAAGAATTAATTTATCTTTCATATAAAATAGGACTCACTGAAATCGGTTGAGATTTGCGGCTGCTACAGTAAAAAATCTGCTGGGTTGTTTTAATGTGCACTGCCAAAATCTCTGTTTTGAATTTGAAAGCAATTATCTCAGGAACTAAGCAACGCATCTTAATAAAAGCTACACCAGTCGTTTAAGAATTTATTTATCTTTCATTCAGCAGGATTCATTCAAATCGGTTGGGATTTGCGGTTGCTACAGCAAAAAATCTGCTGGGTTGTTTTTTTTGACACACCCTGTAGTTCAGATTTTAGAGTTGAGAATTTAGAAATCGACATCTCAGATCTATACTCAAACAAAAATAAGCCGATTTACAGTCATAAACCGGACACCGAATCTATGTTAGCTTAGATTTAGGTTTGTTGTCTGGCCATCGAAAGGCAATGATGACAAGTAGATAATGGGTAGCATCGTGGGATTGGAAGGCAAAGGGAGTCTGTGTGCAAGGCCACAGAATACGGGTTCTTCAGCTTTAGCTTGCCAGGGAAGGGATGGACTTGCACTTTTTTATATTTAGACTTATTATTGAATGAAACAATTTTGCGACAAGCAATAGTTTCCAGCACGAGTGGCGCTCATTTTCTTCATTTTCCCCTTAGTACTGCTTATTTCCCTTCCTTCTCTTATGGTGTAACTTACGATTTTCCAACTTTCCTGCTTTCGAGGAGGCGATTTGTAACATTGGAAAACCCGCAAAGCTTGGTGTACCACTTTGTAGCACAGCGTACCGCATGTCCTCACCGTTTCGTTTTTCTGGGGAGGCGATTTGTATACGCGCCAAAAAACGCAAATCCAACCATGGACGACTAATAACTACTGGACTGATCGCGCTCCCTACCCCTATTACATACTTAGGGTGACGTTACAAGCCCATATTAATATAGGTATATACGCACCAACACGCCGCGTGACATCTTCTGCCTACAACAACGCCTGGACGACATGGCACGGCGTGTTGATACTTAGATTACAAGTGTGTCGCCCTACCGAAAAGTCGACGGGCGATGATACACGAGTATGAATGCACGTTTGCGATGTATGTACATTGTCTGTCAGTTGCAAAGGCAGTGTCCGCACTTACTCAGGTGCTCACAGTGATGTTTATTCGTTACTACAGCGTCACATGTAAGAGCAGACTAACAGTGGCTTCAGTGGATAGAAAGAATAATAGCGAGTATGTATAAACGGTCGAGGTGATTATTTAGTGGCGGTGTCTTCGCTGGACTCGATTGCCTTTGCCGTTTTCTCATCTTTGCTAATAACCTGACGTCGCTTCTGAGCAATAGTGCCCTGCGGATGTTTTGACTCTCCACTCGCCTCGCCTGTCCCTTGCGTGCCTTCTTCTCTAGATCCTTTTTTCAACTCCGGATTCTCTAGACTCTTCTGCGTGGTGGCTGCTGCCGATGCGGTCGCGCTCGGCGATATGCCGCCGCCATTACCCGCTGTCGCCGACAAATGCTTACTTGGTGCGGCCTCTCTTGCTGTTTTCACTGCTAAGTTCTTTTCTTTGATGCCTTTTCTCTTTCGCTTCTTTTTTCTACAGGCAATAAACACACAGATACCTGCGACTATGACCAAAATTACTACAAGTACGATGACTGCGATCCACGCTTTCCCCGCGTCTTCAGCTACTGGAAGCGGTTCTGCTGTGGATTTTGATGTCCCAGTTGTTACAGGTACATGTGCAGCAGTTGTCTGTTTTGCCATGTGGCTTGTTGTGACCATGATTGTCGTCATTACTGTGGAAGGTCTGGTTGTGGGTGGAGTGAAGGGCCAGGGATCAATGTGTCCAATCCTTTTTTTCAGGTCAGGGGAGTTGCAGTTCTGTCTGAGTCCGTTCCTGCAGCAGCACCATACATCGTCGGTAAAGTTGCTGGCGCAGTGTCCATCGCCGATCGCTTTGCAGAGGTGGCTGTCGGCGCATCCGGCGGTGATCTGAGTCTTGGTGTAGTGTCTGAAGCAGTACCTCTGGTCGGGGGAGACGCACATCTGATCTTCACCGAGACAGTAGAATGAGGTGGGGCGCATATAATATTCGTCGGCATTACAGTTGTCCAGGTAACAGCAGCAAATCATGGTGGTGCTGTTGATGTGGGAGCATTGCTTGTCTAATTCACCGGCGCAGTGTTGGTCGGCGGTGCACCCAGAATCAAACACTTCGTTGTGCACATCGTACCAAGTGGCGCAGTATTGGGGTTGAGTTCGTCTACATATCATTTGTTCCTCGGTCGTAAAATTGTAGCATTGTCGCACCGCCGTTCGATTTAGTGGACCAGCTTCTGTTAGTAAGAATTCACTGACCAGTAGTAATACAAAACTCAAACGCAAATTCATATTAATCGACCGCACGTTAACAAACACTACATAAATAATAATAGTATGATTTTTGCTCGGTTTTGTTTGTGGACAAGAATGTTTTACATGTACATGCAAAGTGTTACACAAAATACCGACCAAAACAGGAAAATTCCTTAACTTTTCATGGCAAACTCACAAAACAAAGGTGACTGATGTGATATTTTCATATAATATTCAGTGATTTCTTAGCGCGACCAATAAAAACAAAACACAAATAGCAGTGGGCATTGAATTTTAATGAAAAGCACAAAATATCTGAAAAAAAGAAAAGTTGACCATTAAAAACGCATTCCTTTTTGGTTTGGGCAGCGCCTTTTCTTTTCATTTTCTCTTTTATGAGGAACACGGTTTTAGAAAAACTGCTCGAACAAACTCAGCTTCTTGACTCTGGTGTGGAGCGCAGTTTTTATAATAAGACGCAATTTTTGAGAGGATTTAGCGTTTGATAAGGGAGCCTCCCCAAATCGGGTCAAGGTCACCACATCACCGATTTGCCTCATTTTTATATATGTGAGAGTATATGACGAAAAAATAAGAACCCAAAGCATGAGCTCCGGTTGACCCCCCAGAGCGCCAGGCCCCCCTCCAAAGTACGTAGGGATGGTCGGGCTGAAAAAAAGAAAAAAGTACCCTAACTAAAAACATGATTTTAATGGATTGCTTGTGGACCAAAACCACCACCACCACCACCATGGGCGTTTATTAAGATAAAACATTTTGTCCAGGAAAAGATAAAAAATATGATGAAAAATGGGTTAAAACCTCATAAATTGGGGCTAGAAGCATGAGTTTCAGGCGTCTTAAACGCATTCAAACCCAAGGTCATTGACACCGGTATGAAAGTGGTTCCAAATATGGCTAGCAGTAGGGAAAAGGTAGAGGCGGTGGTAACCGTTCTGCATCCAGTCATACTGACCGCCCGACCGTGACTGAGTCTAATACTGCGTCTACCAATCACAGGCTGAATAGCGCCATCAACGCAGAACAGAACCTAGAACCGTAGTAATAAACTAAGAAAAGCTGCATGCATCGTTGCACAGCTAGCTGCCAGATCGGCACAATTTGTGTCGATGCAGAACTATTATAATCATTCAATAACTGAGAGTATGAGCGAACAAAGTTGTTTTGATGTTGTTTGAGAAAGAAGTATTGAACATTTTTCAACTTTGTTCGCCATTTCTGAGTATATGAAAACCAGACTTCAACAGCGTGCAAGATTTGCGGCAGAATACCACCCGAATAGACACGCTCCAAAATAGAGGCAAGCGCCTCTAAAGAGTCTGAAAAGCGCTCCTAGGGCGCTCTTGGCCTGTACACAGACGTTTTGGGTTTGCTGTACAAAAGACAAACGGCGATCAATCAATACAACAAGATATCGCAAAGATCAACTGTGCTATAGCTGCGCTTATCTTATCATAATTAGGCGGCCGCTCCATTGTGGTATAGCTGGACACTCTTGTGTCTAGCATAGCGATGGTCATTCCCTGTGTGCTGTATCTGGATATCCAACTACGTAACGTTTGCTAATGTTAAGCAGATGCAAATTTTGGTTTCATTGTTTTGCTGTCGAGTGAGTATGTTGAGTGTGTTTAGCGTGCGAGTGTTGTTGCTGTGTGCGCTGTGTGTGGCGCAGCCAAACACCAACGGTTACAGGAGCGGTCAATTCTACGATAGCACTGGGCAGGGTTACGGCAACCAGATGGCAGGCTACAGTCCACAAGCGTACCGTCTGCACCAGCGACTCACCACCTTCAACCGACAGAGAGGCAGTGACGGAGTGCAGCAGGTGGTGCATCACCACATTCTCCACACCGACCCCTCCACCACCACTGCTCCCTTCTACGGCTTTCAGATGCAAATGGCTCCGCAGATGGCTCCGCAAATGGCTAGGCAGGGCGCGCCTCCATACTTCCCCAACCAGGCCGGCCACACCCGCGCTGGCTTTCTCTTGCTCTTTTCAGTCGCCATTCTCAACGCTCTCCAGTGATTCTCTCTTATTCATTATGCTCTACTAACACCTCACTCAACTTCCTTATGTAATGTTGTACTGTAACTTGCCAGTAAAAGCTTGGTTTCGCATGGTTGCTACTAATTACTCTGGTTCAACAACTGTATTCGGTTTAGCTGTTTAGGTTTCGAACATGCGTTTTTCGGGAAAGTCAACTTACGATGCAGAAGCATTTTTCTTCTCGTCTATTGACTGTCAGACATGCTTGGTACGTAGTGTGAACGGTGTTTGCCAAAATTACAAAATTAGTTCTCGTATCGTAATATGGAATTTGTGATGGCGCATAAATTTTAGATTTTTGTAGTGCGCGCACAAATGAGAGTAGGTAGGTCATACGTACTGTACGCACGCAGTACCTTAGAGAAAAGAACACCGTGCGGGAGTGACTAGACGCTATGGAATGAATGAATATTCATTGGTATAGGCAAAGAATAGTTGGAATAAAGATGAGTGAGTAAAGATGAGTCAAATGAGCTCTTTTGAAGCATGCGCACATCAATTTATGTATTGCAGACGTGACTCTCCTTTTGTCTATCGTAGTGGTCCAGACATGCAGCAGCAGTGTTTGGTATTTCTTCTGGTCGCTCTGTACTTGTCGGGAGACTGATCTTGGCAGATACGAAAAATTTTTGTTCCAATTCAATGACAATTTTTGTTCCAATTCAGCACAAAAATATTTTCGATTTTGACTTTGAGGGCGAATTTCAACCTAACGGTATGAGTCGATTTCGGCTATATTTTGCATGCATGTAGGAAATTTACTAGGCTATATTATATATAAAAACTGGACCTCGCCTAGGATCCTAATGTATGAAAATTTGGTCAAACGTGTTTGTCGGTGTGGCACAAAATTGGTGTAAAACCGCCTTTTTAGCCTATAACACCGGTACGGGGCATCCAACCGCACTTTAGATACCATTTTCGAAATCTCCGAGTCTGGCCGCATCTGTGCCAACTTTCATCCTACGAGCAAGCATGAGCTTAAAATCATGTTTTGAAGTTAGGGTACTTTTTTCTTTTTTCAGCCCGACCACCCCTACTTTGGGGTTCTTATTTTTTCGTCATATACTCTCACATATACAAAAATGAGGCAAATCGGTGATGTGACTCTGAGCCAATTTGGGGAGGCACTCTAAATTCTCTCACAAATTGCGTATTAAATCAAAAGTGTTGTATCTGCTGGTTGTGTTGCTTGTCTTGTCTTTGCCCTACTGGTCGGTGGCGGTGCAGTGCAAGCTAGCTGACACCAGCAGTTTAGTACTTCTACATAAACCAACAGACACAATCGCCCAGTATACGCTATACAAAGCACCGGCAAGAGACATACTAGAGAGCGAGGGAGAAAGACCGACCACCGCTCAGCACCGGCGCAGGGGAGAGAAATGAGTATCGACGATGCGATGCGATCAACTCGTGTGTTTGACAGTCTCCGTACAGTATTTTGCTTTTACTTTTTACGTCACCACGCCTCACTGCATACAAAGATCTACATAGAATAAACTGACGCAGTTTGCTCACTTTAAACTGCGTATAACTTGCGGGTGTTTTCTCTTATCTGTCCGAGCACTTGAGCCACAGATAAACCGCGTTGCTCTGCAATGGTCAGTGCCACCGATACTCCGAATCCTGGATGACTACAGCACAGTCCGGCTTGTCGAAACTAAACCAGTCAGCCTATCATTTGCGTGTACAACAATTATAGCCTCATCCCCAGTGCAAACTATGCAAGCATCATGACAGAAAAATGAAAGGACATTTTATTGTAGGCTTGTTTGTACCACAAGTTGTGTTTGGTCCATAGTTGGGCTTGACGTACAGTTTTAAGAGTCATTTTTGTCTTCCTATTCTGCTCGTCTTGAAGCTGTTTGTGAGGTTAATAGAGGGAACACTCCATGTTGAGCTCAGTGTAGGGTAATAACTTATTAACACAGGCCTTGTAAATAATTGTATTTATGTAGTGTTAAAAAAATCCATTATGAGGGACTGTTCGAGAATTTTTTGAAGCTATTGAACTTTTTACATGTGGAAAAACAAAAATGTTGGCAATGGAAGTGTACAGTACGCACTCTAACCTAAATCACACTGCCTGCAAGCATATCAAAAGTAATTTCAAAGTTATACAGTACACATTCTTCTGACCAGGCTGCCTGGTCCAGGCATTTGAAAACTTTCTATAAATTTTTGTAACGTAAATTGAATAGACAAAAGCACAATAATTTTGGTTCATTATATCAACAGTAACAAAGTTAGGAATAAATGCGATCTTAGTGGTGTTTTAAAATTTTTCAGTTTTCTACGTATTTTGTAGGTAGGAATTGACTTTATGGCTGCTTTATCAGTAAAAACTTTATCAGAGGCAGGTAGAAAGTGAAAAGAGAAACGAGAAAACCATTCTTAGCAATTTGGTGGTGTAGATTTCTACTTGACCATTATCCGAATTTTTGTTTTTCGAAATTTTTTACAGCATTTTATGTTAGTGTTATTAACATGCGTGAATTTTTAACCATAAATTAAACAACCCTGGTGAGTACAAACCCACAATAAAATGTCCTAGAGTATCTACGGTACTTTCATTTCTTTCCGATCATGCTTTGTTTAGTTTACTCGGTGGTAGGGCTATCATTGTTTGGCACCAACAGCGTACTCAGGGGTGTAGGGTGGCTACCCCATCTTGATGGTGGAGGTTGGCAAAAATTAGGGAGAATAGAGAAAGGAATAAATTACTACCTGTACCTGCCCATTTTATGCCCAGAATGTGTTTTGATTGCGTTTTTGAAGGCAAATTTTTCAAAAATTTCTTGCCATGTCTTCAAACTGCTAAAACCGTTAATTTTTTTGTCAATTTCACGTACAGAATACCTTACAAATGCGTTTTTGAAGAATAATTTAGCAAAAGTTTTTCGCCCTGGCAACTTCAAAATTTTCAACGGCTATTGCAGAATGCTGGGTACGCCACTGTTTGGCACCGTGTATGCGTCTCAGCGACTGTGTAGTACCATGTGCGGAAGAAAATAGGGGGCGTCAGTTTCTATGACTATGCGGTCCAGTGGGCAATCCTTCACAACTTCCAGCACTTGATGATCTCCAGACGGCTTGACTACCAGCGGCGTCAGTCCAATGTACAAACCGGAAAATTCCTTCAACAATTTGCTCGCATCGGCCATTCCTAGCGTGAAGCAGTGTCTATGGATGCGCTGATCTCTGCTGGCATTCTGAAATGTTTTCGTACGTACGTACGACCGAATACAGTTGATCCATTCCAAATCACCTACACACTGCACTGGTAGAAACAAACGATTTTTCATTTCAGCTCACCTGAACGGAAAATTTTCGAACAACCATTGCGAGCCAACAAGCTGACATTTTTTCCTGTAAATTTGTCAGTCACTTCACTACAGTTTCCACAAAAGAAACTCTAGACCAACTTACAGAACAAACGGCCAATAATTGAGCTCACAAAAGCGTTTCAAAATTTTCCATTTTACGTTTACGAGCTAAAAAGAGCATAAAATCAGAAAAAGAGCTTCGAAAAACACCGATTTGTGTTAAATACCAACGGGTAAAGGCCAAATTCGGTTACTAAAGGCTTACTTTTGACCAAAGGTTACACTTCTCTTGTGCAGTTTCCCTTTCACCGGTTAGAACATAAAATATCAGTACGTACAGTAGGTTTGTTTGTCGCGTTCACTCTTCCAAAAAAGATCTAAGCCAACCTCTTTGAGCACTTGCAAGCACGGCTGCTCGGCGTCTTTGCTCTGGCCGGATCGACAATGAACCAACAAAGTTTTCTCCATTTCTTTCGCCCACTGCACTTGCCTCTCGAAAGCCGATTTTTGTAGGCACGCATCCACACTGTTCCTGGAACAGAGTCAAATGCATCAGAAAAATCAAAAGAGCAATAACAACTCTGACTTGTAGGAAAAGTCAAATCCGCACTCGCCCACCGCCACGACTTTCTGATGCGCCAGTCGACCCAGCAACACATCTTGCACTGACGAATCGAACTTGTCGGCGAAATGCGGATGCGTGCCGACCGCTACTCCCAACACTTCAGGTTCCTGCAAAAAAGACATCCTTTCCTATCACCACCACCAAACAAACACACATCTATCACTGTATCCCAATAGGCGTCCAGTTGAGTCGGTTTGCAGAAATCGGCAATGCATCCTTCGTATGCGGGAGACCAAGACCAACTGAACTTGCGCCGCAATTCGGAAAGCGACTGGGTGCATTTCATCTTCTCGAATATGAAGTCTAGATGACAGTGCGTATCGATGAATGTCTGGCCACCAAAGATTCCTTCAGTTACTCTCTGAACAAAACTGGCTTGTCGCGTCGACCAGTCGATTTCTTTGCACTTCGGTTTTTCTGATGTGCTGGTTAGCAGACGGTTTGGTTTTTCTGCGGACACGCGGTAGCTTTTGGTGGGAGCTCTAGTTTCGACGTTGAATCCATAACGGAGCTTCGGATTCGGCGCTGACAGCAGGGTCAGTTCACTTTCTCCACACTCTACTATCTCTTTTGAAGTGCACAGTCGTCTCCGCTGCTGTGCGAACCACTTCTTCGCTGGGCGTTGAGACAACGTAGAGCTTCTGGGGCTCAGCAAAGAGCTGTAGACCGTTTGGATGCCAGCCTCATCGATCTCTGGTTTTGGCCTCGAATGCCACACAGCTACGTTCTCGCTTCTGCCGTCGTCAGACACAGCTGACTGGATTAAGATAGGCATCAGATTCTGGAATCAGAGCGACCGATTACTATTTACGCGATCAAATTAGCACTTCAACTTCGTCCAATGCCCGTCGGCGTTCACTCGTACGACTCGCAGCTGCTGCCCGAGGCGGTGCACCGAAATTCTCTTGGCTTAGCAGCTGCGCCATTGTCAAACAGGATTCATCGCCGACCAATTGAGAACCGAACGTAGAGGATCCGATGGCGCAGCTCTAAACAGCGCCTTCGGTCAAATGTAACAGAAGTGGTCAGAAAAATCATCAAAACCAACCTACTTGGTGTTGGTTCGGACAGACTGCTGGTGAAGGCGTCAGACAGGTCGATTGAAAGATCACAACTTGCATTGAAGCGCTTCCTCCACTGCAACTTGTCGCACCTGAACTCTGAGCGTCCGTTGGCGACTGAGAGCGTTGCACCGCCATTTCTCCGGTAGCCTTTGTGTCCAGGAGATGATCAAAACTGAGACAGGTCGGGTCGTTGATAGCGGCAGTCAGAGCTTTTATCTTTTCAGTCAGTTCATCTACCGACTGCTCGGGCACAGCGGCAACTGACGACATCGCTGCCCTGCCACTAAATCTGAAATATATACGTACTACCTGCGTACATAGAAGGGCCGGAAAAAAGGTTTGGTGGGTGGGTGAGGTCCAGCCCAATTGGGGGTGGGCAAACCCACAGACCCTGGCCTACGCAATCCTTTAGCAAAGATCCGTCAAACAAAACGCACAGCGCACGCCGCTGCTTGCGTACACAACACAACCAAGGAGAAAACAAAACTCTCAGCGCGCTGGCGGCCGATCGCATCGCGGTGCAGTGCTTCAAACTCAAACGCGCCACTACACTGCACTGCGCTCAACGGGCTCTTGATTTAGCTGCAGTTTATAGTTTGACCATGGTGGGGCGCGCTATTCCGACACCGAAGACTGTCTTTTAGGCCGTAGAGGCTGCACTTCAGCTTGCATACGTACGTAGTCTGGGTGTTTGGAGTCCTGAAAACCATCAGGCTGAGCCATCAAGATTTCTTTCGCGTGCCATGTAGAAACGTCGTTTCTACCAAGTTGATGGATGACCATCCAATTTAGCACAGCTACGGCAAAAAGAGTTTTTTGTACAACTGCTTTTAGTCTGTGGAGGGAGACTGCATAGCTTGACGCCAGCCAGCAGGTTCCCCGATTTCTGACGTTTGTTGCGCCTCTAGCACCAAAAGAACCACAATTTCCTAGCCGATTAGGTGGTGCGACTCCCTTGTTCTCTCTCACGTCGGTAGCGTCGAACTATTTTGACGTTGTGACTTATTTTAATGCGACGCCAGCTGCAGCAGATTGATTCGATTTTCGCTGGAGAAGGACTCTTAAAATAGTAGTTGGCCTACAAACAACAGCGCCAAGACTTCTGAAGAACGATCAACCAATTTTATTCAGTTCAACGAGATAACTGTAACACTATGTGGCTCCTAGAACGGTTTTCCTCTGCCATAACCGCCTCTGAACTCCATCTGCTGAGCTCCCGGCCCAACCTCAGTCTGTTTCTCGCCAAAGTCTGGAACGAAACAGATTAATTAATCTTTCAGAAACGGTTCGGTCGCATTCTGACGCTTTTTACCCTTTCTGTATTCTTGACGACCCTCCGTGTCGGCTCTACCTGCTCCTTTCCACGTGCCAGTTTCTACAATGCACAGACAAATAGAAGGAACAAAAATACTCTTCAACATACATGTAACAGGGGTGTGGTGCGGTATGCCTTTATAGGCTTGGACCATACATGGGCCGGGGGGGTCTGGGGGGGGGTTTGCCCACCCCCCCAACTTGGGCTCGACCCCCCCAAACGACCCCACCCACCCACCTGAAGCCAACTTTTGTTCCTGACCCCACCCACCAAAATCGCCGCGACCCCCCCCAAACCGGCAGGCCCACCCCCAAATTTTCGGATTTTGACTACCCCCAACCCATTTTTCCGGCCCATGTATGGCTTGGACCTGACCAAGATTCCCAGATCGGAACACCCCTGAGGTGATTTTTCCCCCTCTCCTGATTTTTCTGGGTAATAATATTGCAGCAATCTTTTGCAACTTTTGAATTTGCGAGAAGACAAAAAGTCGGTTTTCCAACCCAAATTAGGTCCACCTACGCTAACTCTCTAACTCTAACTTTTTCACCCTTCAGTCAACACTAGTCTTTTCAGCCATGGACGACTAAATTTGAGGTATAAGGTTCCGATCAGTGCTATGCCCAATGACTAGTTTTGTTAGGCTTTTTTGCTAAAAAAAACTTTAAAAAGCTGTTTTGAAGGCTCATTTCGAAATTTTTTAAGTTCATTCATAGTATGGAAATTTTGTGAAAAACCGCTGAACTTAGCATCAGGTATACATTAGCAGTGTAGTTCTGTCAATTTCACGCCTATTCTAAGCCTAAAAATAGGTTTTGAAGGGCAGCAGCCACTCTGTGAGCAATGCTGCAGGTAGAATATAGACTCTCGGGCTTTAACACTATGTTTAAACATAAGTATCACCTTTTGTATTTAAAGTTGATTCTGATGCATCCTTGCATCTCCTACAAGCTAAATTTCATGCATGGAAAAATTAAAAAAAAATATTTTCAAAATAAATAATTTTAATAAAAAAGCTTTTTGGCCTTCAACAACTTTTTACAATCTAATGACTAGATTTAGCAATCGAACAAGAACAAGAACATTTTTCAGAATTGCCTTTTCACTTTTCCTACAGGACGGCAAGCACAAAGAAGAAACGACCACAATTTTTGCACTTCGAAATTGTGTTTATAGGGCGCTGCTCTTTGAAAAGAACTATAGGATTTCGATCGGGTTATGCGCACGCTGCAATGCAACTACGAAAATGATCACAACCAGTGTAAAGAGGAAAAACCGTCTATGAAACACAGGATTAGAATAGCATGGCGGCCTCCGCTTTGGTAAAAGATCAGTGAGTGGAACAAACCTTGTCGCGGTCCACCAATAGGTCTGGCCTCGGATCTAGTCTGTCGCTTGAGCGTGGCAGGAACAATTTCAGGCGGCAGATGAAGGTATTCTCGCAAATAATTTATCCCTTCGTTGGTTAGATACCAATAATAGTGACGCCATGCGAACTGCTCCTTCACATAACCACGAGACACCAATGACTGAAACACCATAAGCAACAATATTACACTATAATAAATACACCCCTCATGAGGTTTGCCGTAGACTGACTAAAGTCTGTACAAAAAACAAGCGACCTAGCGGCTATTTGCGAATAACTTTCTATGGAGGGTCGGGCCTCAGATCAAGGTTGTAGACAAGGTCAAGCTCCGGTCTGGGGTAACGCTTTTATTATGTTTCTAGCATACATGTAACAGGTCATCCGCCGAAGGGGATGGGGGTTGGGGGGTCTGGCGCCGGCCGGGGGGGGGGTCTGAGCCAAAATTTTGGGAGGGGGGTTGGACACTAAAAAACGCTCAAAAATCGAAAAAATTGCTATTTTTGGCTAAAAAACGCCAAAAATCGCTAATTTGGGCTGAAATACAGCTAAAAAGTGCTGTTTTGCAGACGATTTTGGAAATTTTTGTGTCTGAAATTGTAAAAAATCGCAAAAATCTGCTCAAAAAATTACTTGCCAATAAAATCGGAGGGGGGGGGGTCGGGAAAATCGTCTCAGGGGGTGGTCCCATCCGGGGGTCTGGCCTAAGTCCGGTGGGGGGGCAGACCCCCAGACCCCCTGTTACATGTATGGTTTCTAGGTCAAACCGTTCCGGACATGGTCGGTCAAACTTAGCAAAAAATGTTTTAAAATTTCACAATAAACTCGCAAAACCCGCGGTTTATTTTTGAAAATTTCACAAAATGGGAAAACATCGGCAGACCTATGGATTTGGCTGAAACATCCAGAATGGATTCATTTCATGACCACTGGAATCAATTCAGACACGCACACACACTTCCCGACCTTGAAAACATCACCCTGATAATACCAATAAGGGGTGGTGCAGCTTCAAGAAAAATGAGTTTGTGCTGAAAATATAAATTTCCCAGATTCACATGTCAGAAGCAGCAGTGCTGCAATTCTCAAACACTAAAAATTGATTGTAGATGCTTAGAATGGTATTGGACTGCTGGACCACCTCAGTTTGGGAGCCGGATTACGGTATCAGGGTGAAGTTTTCTCGGTCAGAATCGATTCCAGCGCTCATGAATCTCCCATTCAAGAAGTTTCTTCAGCAAAAACCAACGGTCTACAACGGCAGATCCAGTCAGTTCCCATTTACCTACGAGCTGTCACCTGGGGACCGGCTTTCGGCGGCCTGGGTTGGGCTTTGAGCCGACGACCAACTCTTTGCGACAAGAAACTTGCCGCGCCGAGTGGATGAGCGCACGCGCACAGTGGCTTTGCGGCCTAAACCACTACACGTCGGCAGTGTTCAGGGGTGTGCGTGTTGTGTTTGAATAGTCGATTTTTTTGTTTTCTTTTGTGTTCGTCTAGTGTTCAGGTGTAGTTCAGCGAACATTGGCGAACACAAAAATTTCCTGACAAACTCATTTGCTGTGTTCGTAGGTGTTCGTTCATGCTGCCATATGGCACAAAAGGGTTAATATTGTTTTGAAGTTCACACGGGCGTGTGCTGTCTTAGCAGTTAATCCTGCCAGCAGGCACATGTACCGTAAAGAACACTATCGCTAATTAACCTTACGCCTTTAATAATTTGATAAGCTTCGAATCGAATGAATAATAATTTAGTGGCGAGGAAAGGGGAGGGGGAATCGGGATCACGCCAGTCTTACAGCTTGAGAGTCGATATTTTACCTTCTGCATTGCTCAGACATGGGCTAGCATTTCGGCTGAGGGGGGTAGAATTTTCAATTGCTGAGGGGGGCTGAGGGGGGTAGGTGCGCCTGAGGGGGGCTGAGGGGGTGGTAAGCAAAAAAGTCCGATTTTTGGTTAAAATCAAGGGTTTTTTGCTTATTTTTCATTAAAATAAGCCAAAATAAGCTATTCTGAGCTCATTTACACCTAATACAGGCATATTTTTATCATAATTTTCTATACAAAATTCTTCCGAAAAATTCCTGAGGGGGGTAGCGGCCGGCTGAGGGGGTAGGTCAGAGCCTGAGGGGGCCAACCCCCCCTCAGCCCCCCTTTGCCCATGTCTGGCATTGCTCACACATAGCCTGATACTGCCCTTCAAAACCTACCTGCAGGTTTAGAATAGGCATAAAAATGCCAGAACTGCACTGCCAATTAAGAACTATCTGAGGCCAAATTGAGCGGTTTCACAAAAAATCCATACTTTGAATAAACTAAAAAAAATTCACAATGGGCCTAAAAAGCTTTTCTAAAAGAATTTCTTTGCAAAAAGCTTAACAAAACTGGGACCGGCCGCCCCAAACGGGCAAAAGGTTAACGAAGAGCAAGAATCGAGTGGAATAAACAGCCAAACAGCCGACAGAACGATTTATGGCATCGATCTAGAGTGAAAGAGGCATCCATCTAAGAAAAATCATGAGCAAATATTCAACAGTTTACCTGCATTGATTTGATAACATGGAGATTGGGAACTCCCTGAATGTGTGGATGCGATTTCAACTGCACATCTTTCTTTGCCACACACACGCCTTCCTTGAAAAGATACCTGAAATTCAATGGATCCAGATTTACTTGCGTCGAATAAAAAAGACAAGAAAAACAGCTACAAAACTCACTCGTAAATCTTTTCGCGGTTCTTTTTAGGCATCAACATTGTGCTAAGTTGCAGTCGTACTAACCAGACGAATCAGGCTACAGCGATGTAATGTGGTACCGCGCCAGTACTTCAGTTTAGCGAAACCTAAAAACTCGCATTAGGGTGGTCGTCGACCTGTTAATTAAATAGAGCTATCTACATCAAAAAATTTCATGTTCTGCCTACCCGGCCATACATGTACTAGGGGTGATGTTGTCATCTCCCCCACGTCGACCTGGACAGGTTAAATGTCTGTGCGCGACCGGCTCTTATAAAATGCGACTCTCATATAGGGCCGCGGGGCTCCTGCGGGTTATGTGGGTTCAAACGTTTCAAACGCTCATATAGTGGGGACCGGCTGGCGGCCCCGATTTGGACAGAGTCTGACGCCGAGCCTTTGCTTTCAAATGATCATAGTATGACCATTTTGGACGATTTTGAAATTTTAGAATTTTGCCAAAAAATAATCGATATTTATCGATAAAACTTGTTAATTTATAATTAATTTTCATAATTAAAAACCTTAATTTCTGTTTGGGATCGGTTCCTGATTCCCCCCAGCTACCTGATCCGAATTTTGGTACAAAATTATTTTTAGCAAAAAAAATTTTTTCCACCGCCCTTCTGTTTAACCGATTTTCAATCGGTCTTTTTAAAAACAGTTCAGTGATTTGTGCAAATGTGGCCGCATTCACTTTTACTAAAACTTGTTCACTTCGATTTTTTTAGAAGGAGACACTTTGCGTTAGGTGTAGCTGGGGGGGGGGGGAAATCAGGGAAGGTCAGAAATGGACTATACATTAATTAATTAATTAATTAAGTTTCTTATGACTATACGACTCCGGAACGTGCCCTATACTGATGCGTACCCCTAGGGGTATTTTTATATTTGGAAAACAGGCCCTCTGGAGCGTGCCCCATACTTATGCGTCTCTAGGGGTATTTTTATATTTGGAAAACAGGCCCTCCGGAGCGTTCCTATACTGATGCGTCCCCCTAGGGGTATTTTTATGTTTTTAAAACAGGCCCCCCGCAGCGTGCCCTATACTGATGCGTCCCCTAGGGGTATTTTTATGTTTTTTAAAACAGGCCCTCCGGAGCATGCCTGTACTGATGCGTCCCCCTAGGGGTATTTTTATATTTGGAAAACCGGCCATCCGGAGCGTACCTATACTGATGCGCCCCCTAGGGGTATTTTTATATTTGGAAAACAGGCCATCCGGAGCGTGCCCTATGCTGATGCGTCTCCAGGGGTACTTTTATATTTGGCAAAACAGGCCGCCCGGGGCGTGCCCTATGCTGATTTAGTGATCATTAGACATTCGCCAGGCGAAGGGGTTTCAGATGATAGTATATGACATGATCTTTTCGGACGATTTTGAAATTTTGGAATTTTGCCAAAAAAAATTATCCATAATCGATATTTATCGATAGAAATCGTTAATTTATATTTATTTATGATCATTAAACACATTAGTTTTTGTTTGGGATCGGTTCCTGATTTCCCCCCCCCCCCAGCTACACCTGATCCGAAACTTTAGTAAAAAAAGTTCTTTTGCGGAAAACTAGTATTTCTAGTTGTCTGGTCATCAGATCAACACGAAAAAACGAAAATTCAGGTTGAGTATTGGCTTGCTTGTGGCTATAGTGGTATTTGTGCTGGATTTTGGTTTATTTAGCTAACATCT